>QKWP01000410.1:93660-121337 GCA_003550325.1 Gigaspora rosea
TAGCACCTAATGCTGAGTAGATCAACCCTTCCGGGCCAACTGGTTTGGAAGTTTGGGGCACCCTGTGATGGACCGGTAGAAAAGTAATAGTGGGTACCGGGGTCGGTGTGAACCTTACAAGGGCAGAAGTAGGTAATAGTAGCGGTTAGGTACCCCCTGACTGCAAGTTGCTTGCCTCGGTGAGTGCGTAAGTTACCGAAGTGTAGATAATACCTGTGTAGGACAGGGACTGCTCTACCAAGTTTACTCGCGAGAATAAATTAGTCCTAAGGGGATGTAGGTAGCATCCGGAACTGTCTTCGACTGACTAATGTATCGGAGGGCTGTACCAGTGATCACAAGTAGGATTGATATGCGAAGCGTTGGACCAGAGGGTTTAAATAGGCAATCCCCTAGTTGGGTTGTAGGTATGGCAACTAGTGTAGAACCTTCGGGCGAACTACTTAAATTAGATAACCAAAAGTTGTACGTGTGGCTAGTTGTACTCTCATTCAATGTAACTCAATTGTGGGTGCGCCCAAAGAGGCGCTCTTGATCCACAGGCTTGATTAAATAAACTCTCACCCAAAGCGGGAACTTTAACACAAAAAAAAAAATAATAATAATAATAAAAAAAATTAAATATTTTATAATAAATTGCGAAACCTTGCGAAATAATATGAAAACTTGTAAAAAAGTATGATTATATGAATATGTATATTATTTATTATTTTTTAAAAAATTTTAAAAATTTGTGAAAATTTGCAAAATTTTGTTAAACAATGCGAAAAGATCGCAAAATATGTTTTTTGCAACCCCTGTAAGAGGGGTAATTTGCATTTTTTTTTTTACTTGATCTATTTTGCAATATTACACAATATATTTCGAAATATTTTAAAATATACACAGTAATATAACTGTAATATAACATAATATATTATGTCATATACCGCATTGATCATAAGATTTTTGTAATATTAAAATTACATATATATAATTCGCTGATGTTTGTACTTGACTAAAAAAAAAACTTAAAAAAAAATATTATAAAATATTTCATTTTTGTCCCATTTTTTGTCCCATTTTTATCTTGTTTTCTTCTTGCTTTCGTTCTGTTTTTTTTTATATTTGTACTTGACTAAAAAAAAAAAAATAAATTAAATTTTTTAAAAAAAAAATTAAATTAATAAATTAATAAATTAAAAAAAAAAATAAAAAATAAAAAATAAGGATTCACATGATCGACTTTGATTGGTCGATCACGGGGTCGCCATGGCCATAAAATAAAACCCTTATAATTATATTGTATTAATTATACTGTATATTTTTTATATTTATAATATTATTAAATATATAGTGTATTTTATTTATATTTATTTAATTATATTTTCTAGATTTAAATTAGTTTTTAATTTTTATATAAACATTTTGTGCTCCGGACTTACACTGGTTCCCAGTTCCTAGTATATTAATCTGTATATGAGTATACAAGTAGTATACACTTCCTGAACTAAATTAGTATATTATAATTAAAACTTATTAAAATAAATTAACTAATGATTTTATATTTACTAACAAAAGTCAAATGAACCAATAAGATAGATATACATATAAGTTCAGGGATTTTATCGCGTGAATTATACCTCTACGATAAAGAATTGAATATATCCATATTTTATATAAAAAAATGGAAAACACTCAATACAAAATTAATTCATTGAAAAAGTTGAATCTCAAGCTTGCAGTTGAGATCAAAGAGCTTAGAAAGAAGTAAGTGATAATAGTACGCTCATACTTACAGTTAGCTATATATATAACACCTTTATAGTACAGAAAACCTTAACAAATTTGTTTCAATTTCAAAATCTTCCAACTCAAAAGACAAAAATTTCAAAATTCCACTAGTAACTTATTATTTACCAATTCTACAAAATTATAAGCGAGTTTTGAAGAAAAGCCTGTCCTAAAGTTCCTAAAGTTGGGTTAAAAATTTAAAAATTAAAATAACAGTCAATTATCTTAAGCATTATAATTTTACAAGTAGTTGACAATAAGTGCAGTTTTACATGCGAATTTTGGTAATTTTAAAAAGCTAAATTATATTGAATTACATGTTACGATAAAATTATTGGCATTTCGTGATCTGTGATGGGTTTAAATCGTTTTTTTATTTTGAGCATTGTCAACACACGTTGAGATTTTGATTGCTACGAATAATATACGAATCATTTGTTTTTCCATGGGTCAATATCAGGATTATCATCATAATTTACTGGTTTAAATGATATTGTTTGTAAACCTTCTTTCAATGTGTCCGCATCACTAATTCCGGGTGAATTTGTCCGTGAAATAGGGCTATCTGATTTCCATCTTATTCGGGCTGTAAATCCCTCTGTCTCATCATTATTATTATTATTATTTAGTTCTTCATCTTTTTTATTAAATAGTCCAGCCCAATATTTGATATTCTTTTCATCGGGAAGTAATACACCATTATTACCCATATCTTCTTTATCTTCAGCTCCACCATCAAATAAAGGATTAAGAAACTCACTTTTATTGGAATTAAAATAATCCCAAACAGAATATGTTTCAGCAGTGACGTTATAATCCATTCTTTCCTTTTCTGAATTGCATAAAAATGTTCCAAATTGACATGAATAACAATGATAATGCAATTCGATCAAAAATTTTTCATTAAATTCAAATCTTGTAGGAAATTGTGTTAAAAGTTGAAATACACAGTCCAAAAATTGTTGAAAAACTGGTGAAATTTCTCGAACATGTGGTTGGTTATAGAACTTGCTTTGTACTGTATTAAAAGCTGTATTTGCTGCATTTGTATTAACACTATTAATGAAATACTTTTCATCAGAAAGATGACCAGAACGCTCAGTGAATTTATGACCAAAGGATACCCATTCTTTTTCTACCAGTACTTGAAATCCTCTGAAAGTACGATAATATGGGTCCAAGCAAAGTATAGAAATTGATGTCAATTGTGCGGTACGATCCCAACCATCCGAACAATGAATAAGTACATGAGAACTAGCGATATGTACGTTTTTGATGATAATGAGTGAAGATTCTAATAAAGAAGCAATGTGCTTAAGCCAATTAGATCTATCTAAATTTTGCTTTTTAATGGGTAAACATTGGGCGTCTGCAGTCTGCATTACTATGAAAATTTTCAGTGTAATCGAAAAATTTATAAATAAATATATAAATATATACGTTCAAATATATATATATATATATATATATATATATATATATACATACATATAATACATACCTTCTACCAATTTCGCTAAACTTTCTCTCATTACATGGATATTATCAATGCCCATAAATTTTCTATCACAATTTTTATAGTTTTCCATGTTTTCTGTTCCCGCACCTATTGCAGCATTGGCAATAGCGTTAGCTGTAGGTCGAGCATCAACGATTAGATTTGTCTGTGTTGAACCAAACACAGATTGTAATCCAGGAGGTAAAGTAGGGTCATTAGACTGAAAAATAGCTTCGATAAGTTTTTCATCTTGTATTGAACGATTTTTTTTGAGTCCAACCATCGGTTGGCTGGAACGAGTTATGGATGCCTAGTGAGATGAAAGGTTCGTTGAAATTTATTATCATTATAAAAAATTAATTAAAGATATTTCAAAAGAATAACCTTATTTTGCCAATGCAAATAACTTAAAACTGGTATACGATTTTTACTTCTAAATTTTGAAGCATGATTCAAAACATTATCGCTAATTTTTGCTGGTACTACTAAAGTATGTGGATACGTTTCGCAAAACTATGGTTATGAAATGAACCGATATCAGACAAATTACAATATTATAATCAATAAAATCGAATTAAATTCATCGTACAGTATAGTCTTGATTCACGCTTGAAAACCTCCATGATGAAGTCGGTATACCAACACCCATTCTACCATATTCTTGAAATACATTATAAATAGACCAACCATCCGAAGATGAAAATTCTTTTTCAGGTTTATAATCGAAAGCATAGACCTGGCTAATGGATTCTTTTTCAAATAAATAAATAAATTAAAGTTTAACATAAAAAATAACTATATAAAAAAAAATAATTAAATCATATACCGATACATGTTAGTTTTTGTATTGTATCAAAAACATCCGTCGAGTCTTGTTCGAGTTGTATGAAAAATGAATAAGTTTTAAAATCACGACACCGAATGGTTAAAGGCCATAATTTAGAGTCTGTAGTGCACAAACGACGTTCGACAGTATGAATAATTGGATAAGGTATCTAAATTTCAATTATTTTAGTATGTCAATTTCTTTAGATATGATTTTACTACTTGAATAAAATGCATTGTTATATTAAAACCGTCAGTTTGATCTGGATTATAATCTTTATAGAGACCCTTTTAACAAAATATTCATCCAAAATATATTATAATTTATAGAGAACGCATACCCATAGTTCGCCTTTACGATCCGCGTGTCTAAAAATTATTTGGTGTGTTGTCAAATGGAGAGTACCAATTGTTTTAATCTGTCCTTTTTCAAAAGTAACATTTTCAACCTATGTATAAGACATGACTGTTTAAATTAATCATGCTAATAATACGACGTTTCAATGAATTTTTTTTTTTCAAAAGTGAACCTTTGTGATCTTTAAAAAATCCATGTTTCCATTGTTAGAGTCGGTAGTGGTATACAACGGTGCTTTGTGTCGACCAATTGCCTTACGGACTAACTTTATAAGCTTGGATTGCTTCAACTTTGACAATATTTTTTTAGATAAGCATGTATATATATATATTATGATTTAAACGAATGTATGTTAATATTCGATACGGTATTTTAGACAAAATGCATTAGTGATAACTATCCAATTATATTATGCATATAATTAGGTGCTCTCTAATAAATTTTAATTGCATCCCAATTAAAAACTTTTGTGTTTTAGCGTTAAGTAAAATATATAGTACTGTAGTACCCTGAAAACCTTTTTCTGTTTTTAGAAAGCATAACGCGGTTACACGAAAAAAATATATAATAAATATGAAAACATTACGTATCATAATGTAATACGTTAGTGAAGCAATTTCAATACTTCGTTCTAAGCCAGGTTAAATAGAATACTTTAATGCGGTCTATCGCTGCAGTAATAATTAAAGTAGCTTCAGCATTACACATCCCAATAATTTGACCTTTTTCAAAATCGATTAATTGAAGTGCATAAAAGGATAAATTTTATTTATATGATATTAGAATTATAATATACAGTACTATGGTTATATGGTGCAGGAAGCTTTAAATCTCCATAAAAAATAGCTTTACAAGAAATGTTACTCCTTTTTTAAAAATTTATAAAATAAAAAACTAATCCACAAGATTTGTTCTTCTTGTTCTAAGGAATAAAACTTGTGGTTTAGATTTTAATTTAAAGCCAAACTGGCGGAGCAGTAGGCTTTTAAACATTGACAATTTTTTATCAATTTTATTAATAATAAATCTTAAAAAAAGTGAACATATAAGTTATGGGTTTAATTTCAGCCAATGAGAATGCTCTGTTTCAGTCACGTGATCGAATTTCACGATGTATCGATACCAGATACTAGGGTTGTTAATGGAGCACTCCAGTCAATAATAAAACATATAACCCACTCCGGAGCACTCCAGAAGTGGGTTATATGTTTTATTAGTGTCTGGAGTACTCCATTAACAACCCTAACTATACGGATCTGCTCACCTATACCATACTGATCTGCGAAATACCTGAAAATTTATGCGCATATTATACTTTCGCACTCCCTAGTGCCGTAGACGGTCCGATTACAAACAACCAAACATGCATGTGATCTATAATTGCAAATAGCCAATCAAATCGTCAAGATCATGTGTTTTATATATAGAATAAATAAATTTAGTTTTATTGGGAAAATACTTGAAAATTTGGATTTACTCGGGTAAATTTGGATCCAAATTTTTACGTGTCCCTGACGTTCACCCTACCCTTAAATTTCATAGATAGCATTACGGACGTTCCAAATAATAGACTTACACATGACAAAAGCTGGAAAGAATCTAATGAAAAGCTTGCAAAAGTTGCATCAGGCATTCTTGATATCTTGTGAGTATTTCAATAACGGAATCTTGCCACTACGCTAAAAACCATATTAGCATTGTTCAACAAAAATTTCTGTTTAAAAATGCGTTTAAAATAATCTTTTTAGGAGAGATATCTGGAAAAATCCAGCTTTTGGCCCAAAATTGGCCGAGTCGCAAAGTGAAGGGACTTATATGGCCGACCTAATAATTCCAATAATTCGAGCAACATTAAAAGACCTTCCTATCGGACAATCTGGCTATATTTCTACAGCTGAGCGTCAGAGTTTAGCCAGTAAAGATCGAAGAGGGGTTGGAAACGGCCAGATGTTATGTTCATCACCCGTTGTAATGGTAGATCATATGAATTAATTTTTGGTAAAAGTTCTCGTATCATTTGTGACGAACAAAAAAAGGAAAATGATAAAATAAAAACTTGGAGGGAGATGAATGATGGAATGTATTGGGTTCACAAAGGATGTAACCCGGATAAAGATAATTTTGGTATTATTGGGATCCAAGTTGCTGGAATTGAGATGCATCTAAATATTCTCATTTGAGGTATAGATGGGATACATCGTCTCTACAATTTACGCACAGTCGAAATTCCAATTCAACCAACAGACGGGGATACTGTGTTTAAAATTTGTAGAAACATTATTGATAATACGGGTATGTGAAAAGTAAATTTTATTCAAATTTATTTTTACTTCAAATTAACACATTTCATAATTAAAATTGTAGAATATATTGCATGTCAATGTATCTCTCCTGTATTATGCGCTTCCAATTAGTTCAAGTAGTAATACAGAAGATAGTTCTACGGTATCATCTCCACCAAATTCACCAAAAAGAAAGGTAAGTAAAAGAAGTTCTTCACGTAAAAGATTAAATAAGAAAAGAGCGCGGAATTGAGGAAAAGATGACTTTATTTCTGTATTTTATTTTGATTTTTATAAAATAAAGCTGGTACCGGTGGCTGATTTCACATACATAATCAGTTTACTTTTGCGTGTGTATTTCGTGGGTTTGTTTTATTGTATTGATGTATGCATATGATCGGATTTTTTTTTTAAACTCCCTTTATGGAGACGCTCAGTGGCGTACTTTATTCAATTTAACTTTTATTACATTTATATATTACAATTCTTCACCGAACAGATAACCCATGCTTCATTAAGTCTGTCATATGACAGCCCGGGTCCCTACCCCCGCGGTGTCATTGTAATTTTTCTTGACGGATTACGCGATCGGATTTTTTATGTAACCCTGATCGTGAACATTGTTCACGGTTTTGGCATGTTTTTTTTAACTCGATAATTTAAATAAATCGCGTCTTATATAAAAATTATTATCGAACCATGCAATCCGAACTAGATTTATTAAGACAGGAAAATGTAAAACTCTTAGCCGAGAATGCTCAACTGAGACAAATTATAGAGGAAAAAGATTCGCATGCGAAATTAAGAGATGCAGAGCTTAATACCAGAATTGCAGAAGTAGAACGATCTGCAAAGGAACATGCTGAGAGTGCGAGACAAAGCCAGACAGAAAATGCTGAGCTTAAGGGCAGAGTTGCAAATTTAGAACAGGAATTCAAGAAGCAGGATTTACAATTCTTGACAGAAGAATGCGAATCTACCTTTCAAATCGAAAACCATAATTCAGATATCACTTCACAAAAGAACACTAACATTTCTCAATCACCCGTTTCAATTATTGAAACCCACCCCGATGAAGAAAACAGCACAGGCTCTATAGATCCAAAACAGGTACAAAGCGCTGTTTCTTCCGAATCAGGTCTCGACAATACCTCTAAACAGGTAATAAATACAACTTTTATTACCAGAGAGATTAAGCAAAGCTCAGAATCTCAGATTCCTGACTCAGTCAAACTAAAATCATTAGAAGAAAAAGAGATCGATGAATTCATAGATTTGGAAAATAAGAAGAGAGTTAGTAATATAATGAGACAGAGGAACAGAGAGATGTTTCAAGATCAAAACACAACTTTGGACAATATTTGCCAATTTCGTCCAAACCACTATGTAATATAAAAACCGTAAACAATGTTCACGATCGAGAAAAAATTATACCAGAGTCTGCGCAAAATGTGCCCGAAATATATATTAAGGATTCAAGTTTAGTGACCGAAATTGTGCGAGGTTTGTTACAAGGATTTTTTGGTAAACTCTATAGAAGGAGATAATATTGAATTTATTAATAACGAGCCTTCAAATTCCGCACCTATTGAGCTTGCTCATTTGTTATATCAAGCTAATAAAGCAAGAAAAAATTCTATCAAAGCTAAGCAAGAAGAAATTTCATCTTGGGGGTGTTATTCTGAAAAATTCGAAGATAAGGTTATATAGATCTTAGATCCGAAGATAAGAAACTTAAGGATAAAACCGCAAGAAGCCAAATTTATAACGAAATGAGACCATATCTTACAGGTATTTCTGATGAGTATCTGCGCAAGATAACAAGTAAAGCGAGAAAAATCAATAAGTTATTTGGATATGATTACGACCCTGTAACTCTGAAGAAGATTAAAGGTATAGGGTGGCACATGGTTAATCGTGTTACCTACAGTGCTGATACTATTTCAAGATCAAATCCAGTATATTATAGATCAAGTAACTTCGGCACAAGTTGGTATGACAGTATCAAAAACCGTGAACACTGTTCACGATCGGACAAAAACTGAGGTGAGTACTCAAGCTAAAGTATATGTGTTAACCAAGTCTCAAGTCTCTGAATTAGAAAGAATAGAATACGGGGCATCAGAAATCAAGGTAGATACATCACCCGAATCACGCCAAACTGTACCTTTTCAATATCAAAATGTTATTGACACCCTATATGCACCAGCCAAATCTCAACTCGAAAAGAAGGTTCTATCGGAAACTCAGGTCAGCCCATTACCCACATTACAGATAGGTACCACACCTATATCTATATCCAAGCTAATGTTGTTAGCCGAAATTGATTTATGCTTGTAGAAATATTTCGACATTTGATATTTAGGCTGCCGAAATGTCTAAATATTGGCGAAATCCTAAATTATGCCGAAATGTCTAAATAATGTCGAAATGTCTAAATAATGTCGAAATGTCTAAATTAAGAAATATATATGAAAAACATATGGGAGTTAGAGCTGTTAATCAGTCCGACTAAAACCGCTGGTTCTGCGGTCCTCCTTAGAACTGTCTTTTTATGGGACGGACCAAAAAGACAATCGGTCCGAATATAGCTTTAAATTATTGTATCGAACATATGTAGCCTAATTTTTTGTGATATGCGAGGTTAATTTTTAGAGGCTTAGACAACAATAAAAAATTTAAATATTTTAAATCGGAATTTAATGTTTATTTTATATTTTGCGAATTATTAATTTGTCTTTGCTTTCAAACTAAACATTAAATATTTTTGGAAAATGACAAATTAGTATTAGCATTAGCAATAAAGGTTAGTTATTTTGGTTTTGCTATCACTCGATTTGGTAAATGCTGGCTCTATCTCCCGCCCACCATCTCTAGTCAGTTGTTGGGCTCCGTGGCTGCAGTGGCAGTGCAAGTCCTATTAGTGCATAGTTTGGCTCTGTGGCTGCAGTAGCAGCACACGGACCTTAATATTGGATAGTTAGGCACCGCAGCTGCAAGGACCTTATTAGTAGATAGTTAGGCTTCGCTGCTGCAGTGGCAGTGCAAGGACCTTATTAGTGGATGTTTAGGCTCCGCAATTGCAGTAGCAGTGCAAGGGCCTTATTAATGGATAATTAGGCACCGCAGTTACAGTGGCAGTGCAAGGATCTTATTAATAGATAGTTAGGCTCCACGGCGCTGTACAAGACCTTATTAGTGGATAGTTAAGCTCCGTGGTTGCGGTAGCAGTGCAAGGACCTTATTAGTGGTTAGTTAGGCTCTGCGACTGCAGGGACCTGTAGATATTTTTCTTATGCTTGTGTTTTCATGTATTAGTCAAGGTGTGGTTTAGGACCTTGGGTTTAGGAAATTTTGAAACTGAGAGGTCAGTAGTTTATGTGTTCAACAGGTTGTGAGAATGATTGGTACGGGTTCATATAATCAGTCCTTGTCTAGAGGTTTTGTCATAGGTATTGACATTAGACGTTAGAGTATGAATGCTTGAACTTGTTTGGATAGTGAATCTATTCCCATTAGTGCTGTTAATCAGTCTGTCCGGTCCATCTTGGTCCAAAGGCTAGCAGTCTTTTAAAAAGTTAGACTGGACTGTGGTCCAGGACTGATTAGGAATGATTAGTATGAGACCGGACAGACTGATTATTAGACTAATTAAATGTCTATAAATTGCACTAACATATTAATTTATCACCTGTTATTATTATAGACCTCATTCAAATGATTAATTTATTACTCGTTTATTACATAAAGCTACCTCTAAACAAATGTCTAAATCTATCTATTATTATTAGAACTAGTATAATAATGCGTATGAATTTTGAAACCATGTATATAATTTTTGCAGATATATTTTTATGTGAGTATGCTAGCATAATGCAGATCAATTTATCTCAAGCATTTGGAAGTTCCCAACTGGAAAAAATTAATATAAATTATAAACAAGATCAAGAGTAGAACAAAATTCCTTAATATTCCAACAATGGAGCATTTTTTATAAACCAGGTATAATACTGCGCATTATGCGCATCATGTATAAAAAGCACTGAATAGCTTATCACTAATTAAGTTTAAATTTATACTTAGTTGTGCTTTGTCTTTAAGTTCAAAGTGCAGTAGTAATAATATAATATTCAATTTATTTATAAATAATTTTATTGTTTATATTTAATTTAAACATTTAGTCACATAGTATTTTATTTAGTCAACTATTTAGACATTTAGTCACATAGTATTTATTTAGTCAACTATTTAGGCATTTAGACAAATTTAGACTTTTGACATTTCAAAAAAAATAATGCTATGTCAAAATATACAGTCAAAATCATAAGTATCCCACCTCCTCTAATTTTTTAAATTTAAAAGATACAGCTTTGAAACTTTCACAGTAAATAGTACTCTATAAATATAGATCAGTGAATTTTTTTTATAATTTTTTAATTACTACAACAAAAGTTAGATGAGAGCCAACTTTTTGATTGATTTTTTTTTTTTTAAAAAAAAAAAACAATTGAAATTAATCAAAAATTAATAAAAATTAGGATTAAAATCAAAAATTTCAAAAACTTAGTATGTTAAAATTCGAGCATTTTTATAGTAGTGACAAAAAATTTGAGTCAATTTGATGAGATAGTTGTTGAGAAATTAATTTTTTAATTTCGAATTTAAGTATTAAAAGGTATCATAGAAAAAAAAGTTGCGCGACTAGGTTTTTATTAATTTTAATATAGAAAATAATTTATTTTCTATATTAAAATTAATAAAAACCTAGTCGCGCAACTTTTTTTTCTATGATACCTTTTAATACTTAAATTCGAAATTAAAAAATTAATTTCTCAACAACTATCTCATCAAATTGACTCAAATTTTTTGTCACTACTATAAAAATGCTTGAATTTTAACATACTAAGTTTTTGAAATTTTTGATTTTAATCCTAATTTTTTATTAATTTTTTGATTAATTTCAACTGTTTTTTTTTATTTTTTTAAAAAAAAATCAATCAAAAAGTTGGCTCTCATCTAACTTTTGTTGTAGTAATTAAAAAATTATAAAAAAAATTCACTGATCTATATTTATAGAGTACTATTTACTGTGAAAGTTTCAAAGCTGTATCTTTTAAATTTAAAAAGTTAGAGAGGGTGGGATACTTATGATTTTGACTGTATTTAGACACTAATTGTCTAAATAGTTGACTAAATTAAGTATTTCAACTAACAACATTAATCCAAGCTAGTGATGCCACCGAAATTGATTTTTGAAAAAGGCCTATTTCGTCTTCATTAAAGAAAATTAAAATTTTTTTAAGGAAGAGCAAATAAAATTTATATAGATATGTTTTTTATATTTTCGTCTATTCAAAAAAAGTATCAAATAATTTTGTCTTTCAAGTAAAATAGGTTAAAAACAATTTCGTCTTCAAATTTTAATTTCGGGTTTTAGAACCTGAAATAATTTCGTCCTCATGTATAATCCAAGCCAGTTCAAGACCGTGTAAGTTTTCATAAAAAAGTATTAGATAGTGAATTGACTCGACAAAAAAATCGTTAATCGATGATTGATTGAAAAAATTTTTCAATGATCAATCAAAAATCAATTATGTATATTTAATTGAGTATACCATTTTGTCCAAAAATAAGCTACTCTTTTTGGAGGTTAGCTAAAGCAGAGGAGTTTTGATTGTCTACATGCATGATGTCAATCAGTAAATAATTATCTACATTTACGAACAAAATTTGGTATTTTTTATATTTTTTAGCAAAGGTTTCTCAACAGCTATATAATTAAACTTAATAAAATTTTTTTATCAATTTTACAAGTTTGCAGAATTGAAATAAAAAAAGATTCATTGAGTTTGGCCTTGTAGTTATTGAGAAACATTTGTTTAAAATTTAAAAAAAATCATTGAAATCTTAAAAGAAATACAGATATATAGTTATGATCATGTTTTTTGATAATTACCAAACCAAATTTAATGAAAATTTTTTTATTATAATTCAACAAAATTGTAGAATTAAAATAAAAAAAATAATCGAATTTAGATGTAGTTGTTGAAGTATATTTATTGAAAGCTAAACAAAATTTTAACTACAGCTTTTTTTTAACAAATGCTTTAATTTTAAACAAGATTACTTGCATATAACTAATAAAATTCAATCAAAATTTTTTTTTATTTAGTTCTATAATCTCATAGAATTAAATAAAAAATATTGATTGATTTTGATTAGTATGTGTTGAGTAATCTTCGTTAAATTTTTCTATAAAAGAGAAGTTACAGCTAAATTTTTTTAAAGTTTTAATCAATATTTTTTAACAACTACAAATCCAAGTTTGGTCTATTTTTTTGCTTTAATTCTTCAGGCTTGTAAAATTAAAATAAAAAATTTTCATTGAATTTAGTTTAGTAATTATTGAGAAATTTTTTTTTTTAATTTTAAAAAAACAACATAGCTATTATATTTGTATTTCTCAAGATTTCAATGATGTTTTTAAACTTTAAACAACCGTTTTTTAATAACTACCAGGCCAAACCTAATGAAT
Organism: Gigaspora rosea; assembly: GCA_003550325.1. Classification (NCBI taxonomy): domain Eukaryota; kingdom Fungi; phylum Glomeromycota; class Glomeromycetes; order Diversisporales; family Gigasporaceae; genus Gigaspora; species Gigaspora rosea. Next base: position 106,932 of record QKWP01000410.1, read on the forward strand.
CTTTTTTTATTCCAATTCTGCAAACTTGTAGAATTGAATAAAAAAATTTTTTAAGTTTAATTACATAGCTGTTAAAAAACCTTTGCTAAAAAATATAAAAATACCAAATTTTGTTCGTAAATGTAGACAATCATTTACTGATCAATTATGCATGTAGACAGTCAAAACTCGCTCTGCTTTAGCTTTTTGGCCAAAAAGTTACACAAAAAACGTGGGTAGCTTATTTTTAGATTGTTAAAATTTTCAAAAATTGAAAAATGTACTAATAAAAAGTTGTCCAAATGCCATGAAATTTTTATTATAAGTGTATTTTGTTGTGCTAAACAACTTTATTTAATCGAACTTTTAAGGTTTACTTAGTAAAAAAAAGTTTTATATATAGCAACTGTTTAATTGCCAATCCAGATAAGATCGGCAATATTTCTATATTTAGAATTGGGCAAAACAAATATATAAACAAGGTAGTACAAAATCTGGATCAGGCCTGTATATATAAAATTTTTATATAATTTAAAGAATTTTAAAGACGTTTTTACTCATATCTTCTTATCTACTGGTCCGATTTTAATGAAATTTTACTAGTAGATGCACAAGAACCTGCTCTACACTTTACTTATATCAAAAAATAATATTTACTTAGTACAAAAAAAAACTTTTTATTAGACCTAAAACAGATTTACTAATATATTGTTTATATATTTGTTTATCTCCAACTCCAAATATAGTAATAATATAGCTATAGTGCCGATCTTATCCGGATTGTTAATTAATGATGTTAGTCAAAATACTTAATTTAGTCAACTATTTAGGCAATTAGTGTCTAAATATATTTTGACATAGCATTATTTTTTTTTTGAAATGTCAAAAGTCTAAATTTGTCTAAATGCCTAAATAGTTGACTAAATAAATACTATGTAACTAAATGTCTAAATAGTTGACTAAATAAAATACTATATAACTAAATGTCTAAATTAAATATAACAATAAAATTATTTATAAATAAATTGAATATTATATTATTACTACTGCACTTTGAACTTAAAGATAAAGCATAACTTAGTATAAATTTAATTTTAATTAGTGATAAGCTATTCAGTGCTTTTTATACATGATGCGCATAATGCGCAGTATTATACCTGGTTTATAAAAAATGCTCCATTGTTGGAATATTAAGGAATTTTGTTCCACTCTTGACCTTGTTTATAATTTATATTAATTTTTTCCAGTTGGAAACTTTCAAATGCTTGAATAAATTGATCTGCATTATGCTAGCATATTCACATAAAAATATATTTGCAAAAATCATATACATAGTTTCAAAATTCATATACATTATTATACTACAGTAGTTCTAATAATAATAGACAGATTTAGATATTTGTTTAGAGGTAGCTTTATGTAATAAATGAGTAACAAATTAATCATTTGAATGAAGTCTATAATAATAATAGGTGATAAATTAATATGTTAGTGCAATTTATATAGACATTTAATTAGTCTAATAATCAGTCTGTTCGGTCTCATACTGATCATTCCTAATCAGTCCTGGACTGCAGTCCAGTCTAACTTTTTAAAAGACTGCTAGCCTTTGGACCAAGACGGACTGGACGGACTGATTAATAGCACTAATGGGAATAGGTTCGCTATCCAAACAAGCTCAAGCATTCATACTCTAACGTCAATACCTATGACAAAACCTTTAGACAAGGACTAATTATATGAACCCGTACCAATCATTCTCACAACCTATTAAATGCATAAACTACTGATCTCTCAGTTCCAAAATTTTCTAAACCCAAGGTCCTAAATCACATCTTGATTAATACATGAAAACACAAGCATAAGAAAGATATCTATAGGTCCCTGCAGTCACAGAGTCTAACTAACTACTAATAATGTCCTTGCACTGCCACTGCAGCCACAAAGCTTAACTATCCACTAATATCAGCAAAATTTTTCGAAAAATATTGCATTGCAATCGACATAAAATCTTTCGAAATATATGCAATCCTTCAAAAGATTTCGGCATGCATTTCTTTCAAAATATTTCAAAATAAATTTCAAAATATTTTGAAATATATTGCGAAATATTGTGAAATAGGCCAAATAAAAAAAATGCAAACCTCTACTTAATTATCTCTTCAGAGATCACAGGAGGTAATATTTCGTATATTATCGTTTAAATCTGCAATATTTTGCAATATTTTGCAAAATTTCAAATTTTTTTTAAAATTTTCGCAATTGAATATAAAATTTTTTATTTTTTTATTTAGGATTTTTCTAAATATCTCTGGCCAGAGATATATAGCTTATATGTCTCTGGCCTTTTTGGCCAATCAAAGAACGTGAAATCACATGATTCAAGTTCATGTGTTTGATCCGATTGCCGATGCAAAATCGGACGCGCATCGCCAGATCCGGATAGATAAGTATAGATCATCTTTTGATCTGTTTTTTTTTTGTTATTTGTTTTTTTTTTTACTTACCTTCGCTTTCTTCGCTTTCCCTTCTTGCTAACTAANTACTCTTTTTGGAGGTTAGCTAAAGCAGAGGAGTTTTGATTGTCTACATGCATGATGTCAATCAGTAAATAATTATCTACATTTACGAACAAAATTTGGTATTTTTTATATTTTTTAGCAAAGGTTTCTCAACAGCTATATAATTAAACTTAATAAAATTTTTTTATCAATTTTACAAGTTTGCAGAATTGAAATAAAAAAAGATTCATTGAGTTTGGCCTTGTAGTTATTGAGAAACATTTGTTTAAAATTTAAAAAAAATCATTGAAATCTTAAAAGAAATACAGATATATAGTTATGATCATGTTTTTTGATAATTACCAAACCAAATTTAATGAAAATTTTTTTATTATAATTCAACAAAATTGTAGAATTAAAATAAAAAAAATAATCGAATTTAGATGTAGTTGTTGAAGTATATTTATTGAAAGCTAAACAAAATTTTAACTACAGCTTTTTTTTAACAAATGCTTTAATTTTAAACAAGATTACTTGCATATAACTAATAAAATTCAATCAAAATTTTTTTTTATTTAGTTCTATAATCTCATAGAATTAAATAAAAAATATTGATTGATTTTGATTAGTATGTGTTGAGTAATCTTCGTTAAATTTTTCTATAAAAGAGAAGTTACAGCTAAATTTTTTTAAAGTTTTAATCAATATTTTTTAACAACTACAAATCCAAGTTTGGTCTATTTTTTTGCTTTAATTCTTCAGGCTTGTAAAATTAAAATAAAAAATTTTCATTGAATTTAGTTTAGTAATTATTGAGAAATTTTTTTTTTTAATTTTAAAAAAACAACATAGCTATTATATTTGTATTTCTCAAGATTTCAATGATGTTTTTAAACTTTAAACAACCGTTTTTTAATAACTACCAGGCCAAACCTAATGAATCTTTTTTTATTCCAATTCTGCAAACTTGTAGAATTGAATAAAAAAATTTTTTAAGTTTAATTACATAGCTGTTAAAAAACCTTTGCTAAAAAATATAAAAATACCAAATTTTGTTCGTAAATGTAGACAATCATTTACTGATCAATTATGCATGTAGACAGTCAAAACTCGCTCTGCTTTAGCTTTTTGGCCAAAAAGTTACACAAAAAACGTGGGTAGCTTATTTTTAGATTGTTAAAATTTTCAAAAATTGAAAAATGTACTAATAAAAAGTTGTCCAAATGCCATGAAATTTTTATTATAAGTGTATTTTGTTGTGCTAAACAACTTTATTTAATCGAACTTTTAAGGTTTACTTAGTAAAAAAAAGTTTTATATATAGCAACTGTTTAATTGCCAATCCAGATAAGATCGGCAATATTTCTATATTTAGAATTGGGCAAAACAAATATATAAACAAGGTAGTACAAAATCTGGATCAGGCCTGTATATATAAAATTTTTATATAATTTAAAGAATTTTAAAGACGTTTTTACTCATATCTTCTTATCTACTGGTCCGATTTTAATGAAATTTTACTAGTAGATGCACAAGAACCTGCTCTACACTTTACTTATATCAAAAAATAATATTTACTTAGTACAAAAAAAAACTTTTTATTAGACCTAAAACAGATTTACTAATATATTGTTTATATATTTGTTTATCTCCAACTCCAAATATAGTAATAATATAGCTATAGTGCCGATCTTATCCGGATTGTTAATTAATGATGTTAGTCAAAATACTTAATTTAGTCAACTATTTAGGCAATTAGTGTCTAAATATATTTTGACATAGCATTATTTTTTTTTTGAAATGTCAAAAGTCTAAATTTGTCTAAATGCCTAAATAGTTGACTAAATAAATACTATGTAACTAAATGTCTAAATAGTTGACTAAATAAAATACTATATAACTAAATGTCTAAATTAAATATAACAATAAAATTATTTATAAATAAATTGAATATTATATTATTACTACTGCACTTTGAACTTAAAGATAAAGCATAACTTAGTATAAATTTAATTTTAATTAGTGATAAGCTATTCAGTGCTTTTTATACATGATGCGCATAATGCGCAGTATTATACCTGGTTTATAAAAAATGCTCCATTGTTGGAATATTAAGGAATTTTGTTCCACTCTTGACCTTGTTTATAATTTATATTAATTTTTTCCAGTTGGAAACTTTCAAATGCTTGAATAAATTGATCTGCATTATGCTAGCATATTCACATAAAAATATATTTGCAAAAATCATATACATAGTTTCAAAATTCATATACATTATTATACTACAGTAGTTCTAATAATAATAGACAGATTTAGATATTTGTTTAGAGGTAGCTTTATGTAATAAATGAGTAACAAATTAATCATTTGAATGAAGTCTATAATAATAATAGGTGATAAATTAATATGTTAGTGCAATTTATATAGACATTTAATTAGTCTAATAATCAGTCTGTTCGGTCTCATACTGATCATTCCTAATCAGTCCTGGACTGCAGTCCAGTCTAACTTTTTAAAAGACTGCTAGCCTTTGGACCAAGACGGACTGGACGGACTGATTAATAGCACTAATGGGAATAGGTTCGCTATCCAAACAAGCTCAAGCATTCATACTCTAACGTCAATACCTATGACAAAACCTTTAGACAAGGACTAATTATATGAACCCGTACCAATCATTCTCACAACCTATTAAATGCATAAACTACTGATCTCTCAGTTCCAAAATTTTCTAAACCCAAGGTCCTAAATCACATCTTGATTAATACATGAAAACACAAGCATAAGAAAGATATCTATAGGTCCCTGCAGTCACAGAGTCTAACTAACTACTAATAATGTCCTTGCACTGCCACTGCAGCCACAAAGCTTAACTATCCACTAATATCAGCAAAATTTTTCGAAAAATATTGCATTGCAATCGACATAAAATCTTTCGAAATATATGCAATCCTTCAAAAGATTTCGGCATGCATTTCTTTCAAAATATTTCAAAATAAATTTCAAAATATTTTGAAATATATTGCGAAATATTGTGAAATAGGCCAAATAAAAAAAATGCAAACCTCTACTTAATTATCTCTTCAGAGATCACAGGAGGTAATATTTCGTATATTATCGTTTAAATCTGCAATATTTTGCAATATTTTGCAAAATTTCAAATTTTTTTTAAAATTTTCGCAATTGAATATAAAATTTTTTATTTTTTTATTTAGGATTTTTCTAAATATCTCTGGCCAGAGATATATAGCTTATATGTCTCTGGCCTTTTTGGCCAATCAAAGAACGTGAAATCACATGATTCAAGTTCATGTGTTTGATCCGATTGCCGATGCAAAATCGGACGCGCATCGCCAGATCCGGATAGATAAGTATAGATCATCTTTTGATCTGTTTTTTTTTTGTTATTTGTTTTTTTTTTTACTTACCTTCGCTTTCTTCGCTTTCCCTTCTTGCTAACTAATTTTTTTATTTTTTTTATCCATTTATTTAGCTTATTGTTATCTTTCATTGTGCCGTCACTGTCGTTGCAGTTGGTGTCGTCGTTGGTGTCGTCGTTAGGTTTTCTCTGGGTTCGGCGTCTTACAGGTGATTGTGTAGGTGGTCTCATGGGTGGTCTTTCATATTTCTTTGACAATCTTGCGGGTTGTCTTTCATTTCGTCGATGTTTTTGTGGAGGGTGGTCTTATATTCTTCTTCTCTTCTTTGGCTTGCTTAGGAACGTGGAATCGGTCAGTGTAGTGGCTCCGGTAAAGGTTCGTCTTTTTTCTTTTTTTCTTTTTTTTTCTTATTTTCTTTAACCTGTTTAGGCTGTTTTTGTTAGGTTTGCCAGAATAAAATCATCGCCGTTCGTCATTGGTGTCGTTGTTGTTGGTGCCTCCTTTCGCCGCTAATGTCGTTTGTTGGTGTCTGATATTTTTGTGGAGGGTGATCTTATATTCTTCTTCTCTTCTTTGGCTTGTTTAGAAACGTGGAATCGGTCAGTGTAGTGGCTCCGGTAAAGGTTCGTCTTTTTCTTTTTCTTTTCTTTTTTTTTTTTTTTTTTCTTTAACCTGTTTAGGTTCTTTTTTTAGGTTTGCCAGAATAAAATTATCGCCGTTCGTTGTTGGTGTCGTCGTTGTTGGTGCCTCCTTTTGCCGCTAATATTGTTTGTTGGTGCCTCTTTTCGTCGATATTTTGTGGAGGGTGGTCTTATATCCTTCTTCTCTTCTTTGGCTTGTTTAGAAACATAGAATCGGTCAGTGTAGTGGATCCGGTAAAGGTTCAATTTTTTTTTTCCTATTTTCTTTAACCTGTTTAGGCTGTTTTTTTAGGTTTGCCAGAATAAAATCATCGCTGTTCGTCATTGGTGTCGTCGTTGTTGGTGCCTCCTTTCGCCACTAATGTTGTTTGTTGATATCTCTTTTCGTCGATATTTTTGTGGAGGGTGGTCTTATATTCTTCTTCTCTTCTTTGACTTGTTTAGGAACTTTCCACTTCATTGCTACTGATATCGTGACAAGTTGATTTCGGTGGTGCCGTGTTGTACCAATGCCGCATTATGCTGTATTTTGCTAGTGTTGTTTGTATCGCCGTATCGCTATATCGCTGTATTTGTGACGCATGCCGTGTGCCATATCATGCCGTATTTCGCCAAAGGTCGTTTATATCGTGTTTAGGGTTAGGGTTAGTAGAAGATAGGATGGCCTAGGGTTAGGGTTAGGGTTAGGGTTAGGTAGTAGCGTGAAGGTAGTATAGAGATAGTAATTATCCGGGTTTAGTGGTAAGTTGGATAGTACAATAGTAGCATGTGATTATGTAAGTGTGGATTTATTTTGTTGTAAGTTATCATAAATAAATATGAAAATATATATAAATATAAGAAATAAATATATAAAATCGCTTAGTTTGTGTATTAGTAATTTTTTAATTTTAAAGTTTTTTAATCAGTTCGATCATTAATGCACAACCAAGTTAGTAAAGTGTGGTCGGATGTCGGATTACATAGTCTCTTCCGATCACCTGATGGGTCAGAAAAGTGGGTCACATGACCTTCACTTATTTTGATTGGTCAATTGGCCAGAGATATATAAGTTATATATCTCTGGCCAGAGATATTTAGAAAAACCCTTTTATTTATTATTATATATATTACATTTATATATTTTTAATCAATATTATATATTTTATTATAATAAATGCATATATAATTTATTAATTACTTTATTTATTTAAAAAATTTAAAAATTACAAATATAAAGCAAAATAATAATAGTATTTTTATTAAAAAATAAAAAAAAAAGACAAAAAAAAGGTAGCGTTATTTGTATATAAAAAAAAAAAACCAAAAAAAGTTTTACTTGTCATATTCAGGTTCTTCTTGTTCTTCATCGAATATATAATCTATATTTTTTGTCGAAGTTGTAGATTTTTCATCTTTTTAAATATATTCGAAAATTTCTAAAATTTGAACACAATGCAAAAAATCGCAAATTTTTAAAAAAATTTTAAATATACTTTCCTTTTCTTAGCCTTTTTCTTATCTAAAAAATATTTTTTCAAATAAAAATTAAATTTAAATTTTAAAAAAAATTTTGTATTTTAAAATATAAACTTACTGTAACTTTTTTGGAGGATTGCGAAGGTCGTTTGAGATAATTAGACGTATCCTATAAATTTTTTAAATGTTTAAAATAATTATAAAAAAAATGTGATAATATTTCTATATAATCTATGTATAAATATACTCGTTCGAATTCTTCTAATTGTTCTCCAAATTCTTCTAATTTTTCTAGTTCGTCTTTCTTCTAATTCTTCTGGTTCGTTTCTTTCTTCTATATTCTCTGAAAATTAATGTCAAATACAATTCACGTCATTCTAACATTCGCCTTATTTCGAAAAATTGAACAAATTTTTAGTAAATAATAATAATACTAATAATAATAATAAGAAATTCATAAGGACTCTTTCTGACGATCTCTTGCACCAAATTTTTCAAGAAAGCTGACCTACGAAAACTATACAGTTATTATATGTAACATACAACAAAACTCCACTTTCAGCAGCTAGGGCTCAAAGCTATTCACTAAGTGTTTGGTTTCTATGGAACCAAAAGCGGTCGTTACTGAAATAGAGTTGAAAAAGATGACTCACCTAAGTGAGGCCTCTTGGCAGAAGTCTGGAAAACTACCAAGCGAAGAAGTAGTAGCTAGTTTTGTCAAGGTTTTTGGATGTGAAAACATACAAAAGTGCTTGGTTAGATATTATATTCTGTATAGCGTAACTCTTTCAAGTTTTTATAACTTGGTGTACCTTCCTCCTGCTCCTTTGGTATTTTCGAAATTTCAACAATATGGGCATTTTGGTTTACCCTCTCCAAAAGATTGGCAGTGTTTACTCCTTCCAAATTGGGAACGCCTACTGGTTTGATGTCGACGTCACGAGTGGACCATTACGCTGCGATGTAAACAGTGAATGACGTGTCAGAGATGTTTTGGACTGTACGAAGAAATTTCTTACAAACTCTGCTACAAGGCGATTTTTCTTTTTGTTTTGTTTTCTTTTTTTCCTAAACATATAATACTAGAGTAGAGTTTCTATACAGTATTATATAATTTTTATATTTTATATATTTCATTTCGTAACTGTCGGGATTAGTCTTTTCTTTGTTTTTCTCATCTTTTTCTTTTTCTTTTTTGGTTTGTTTTTTGGTAATTCGTTTAGGTTTAGTAGTACTTCCCTTTTTTATACTTTCCTTTAGATTTCGTTTTAAATTTTTTTCTTATGTTGGATTTTGAGTAAAATCATTCCACCATCGAAGCTAGGTGAGAAGGATTTAAAGAAAAAGGCGGTTCTGACAAGGCTAACAGCAGCCATTCGGTGAATACAAAATACTTGCAGTGAGTTGCAGGTACCTGTAGGAGAAGAACTAGTTGTCATAGCAGGTCGCACCTGGGTACTTCGGTATCGAGTGAGTTTTTATTAAATAAGGAGGATTTTAGTTAGTAGCCGGAAAAGTATAGTGTAGCATTATGACTTACCGTAACTAGAATAATGTAAATATATTACTACCTCTTTAATAAAAGCAGGGCCGCTAGTTTAAAAAAAAAAATAATAATAAAATAATAACTTGATATCTTTCAAGATCTTCTTTAACGATATCTTTAGAAATCATTAACTTTTCGTAGTTTGGGCTAAGAATAAATTGGCATACTGCTATTGCGTATGCCATCTTGTAGTCAGTTGTTTCTCCAAAGAGCCAAATCCTATTTAAAATTTGAACAATGTAAGTATCATTTTCATCAGAACTATTTGCAACTCTTGCAAAAAGAAGCTTACAATTCTCCGTTTTTTCCAATCTCTTTCAATTTAAAACTTCTTCAGGTTTCGTCTTGGTGTTAATAGGGTTCAAAAGATTGCCAAAAATAGAAAACATAGAGTCTTTAGTTTTAGTGGTTAAAGTGCTTCACAACAGCCTAACTTTTCCAAAAGCTAAAAATTTTTTAAAATTAGAAAATAATAATATATTTAATATTTTCGAATATATGTGAAAATTGCAAACATTTTTCGAATTTATTTGAAAATATTTAAGCATTTTTTGAATTTATTCAAAAATATTTAAGTATTTTTCAAAAAATGTTTAAATATTTAGAATAAATTCGAATATTTTTAAAAAAAAAATAAATAACTTTTTACAGGTCCATGAAGTTTCTTCGCATAATAGACTTTCCAATCTTTCTCTAACAATCTTCGCATGAATTCACAATTATAGACCCTAAAATAGTCATCCTCTCCTCTCTTGAGTTCTGCATCTGTAGAATAGATTGAGTTGTCTAACAACTCATTGGCGATTCCTTTAACGCTTTGAAAAATTATTAGAATAAAATATAAAAAATTAAAATAAAGTATAAAAAATTAAAATAAAATATAAAAAATTATAATAAATATTAAAAAAAATTAAAAAAATTACCTCAAGGAAAGCCTTTTCATTCGTTGCATCGTAGTTCTCTACCAAATTGTCTTCGAGTTTTTTCATTCAGCCTTCAAGCCGATCAACTTTCGAAATGATTTGCTTCATATGGTGAAGAAGTTCACCCTGGTTTTCTAAAAGTTTAGAGATCGTTGTTTGCGATACTTTATTTAAAATTAAATTATAATCAATGAAAATATTTAAAAAATAAAAAATAATTAAAAAATATAATTTTAAATTAAATTAACAACCTTTGAAAGTTCGCGCAGGTTCAGTTGAAACTGCAGCTTTCACAGTTGAACTTCTGGCTTCCACAATTTCTTGCTCCATTTCCGCGATTGGATTTTGTCTACGTATAGCTTTTCTTTTAGTGGTTTTGTTCTTGGAACGAAGAGTTTTTGCACAAACATCCTTTCAAAATGTGTATATGTTTAAAAGTTTATTAATAATTATTGCTAAGAAATAATTAAAAATAAAATATAAAAAATAAAATAAAAATAAAGAATTTAAAATCAATGATCTCATAGTGAGCCGAAAGATAAAGACTTATATAAAAAATATAAGCCAGCAGATTTGGCAAGATAGTTATCCATCACATTCGTATGGCTAGAGCTTGCCAAAGGTTTTATTACTTATATTTATACTGTTTACAATCATATATGGATTTTAAATTCAATTAATATATATGCTAGCAAATTGCCAGCTTGCTATTCACAGTATCAGCAACTACATATTTTAATTAAGAAATCTATAATTAAAAGTTATATAGTATATTACAGTATATAGAATTATTTACCTAATAAGTTATAATTTGAAAAATAAAAAAAACTTAAAGAAAAGTTAGTTGAACAAAAAAACTAATATAAAGTTGGTTGTACTATATTTATAAAATTTAAAAAATAATTAAAACAAAGTAACTAAATATTAAAAAAGTGCAAATTTTTGTAATAAAATAAATAAAAAAAAAGCTTAAATGGTATTGCGAAGTTGCATAGTGTTCGGATCTAGATAATCTGTTTATCAAAAGATAATTATCTGTTGAAAGAAAACATTATCTGTTATCTATATCTGTTCATAATTCCATTATCCGGATAACTATCTAGATAATCTGCTAATTATTAGATATATATTTTGTACTAGATAAACCTATAATATAAATTTTGTGTATCGCAGAATTGTGTCATACATTTTAAATATTAAATTAATACTTGTGAAATTATAGATGGGCTAGTTTTAATTCATGCAAGATAATCTGTATGAAGCAACCCAGGATTGCTCCAGATATATGGAGCAACCTAGATTTTAAGTAATAACTTTGCTCCAGTTATTATATATTTCTTGAGATCTCAACACACTCTATCTTTAAACTGGAATATAACCTGGGTTGTTCCAGAATTTTGCTCCAATAACAACTTTAATGGTACATAGTATACCCGTAATAAATATTAATACAAATTTATATTCCATATTTAGTATGAAGCTTTATCCAGGAACAGAGTGATATTGAAGATTTTATATAATATATAGATATACTGCAATTTAAATAGTTTTCGTATACAAAATCTTGCATCTTATTAGATAAATGCATATGTTGAAGCAAGAATGTGAATACATATAGAAATTTTCGCATATTACATCTTCACATCCAATGTAACATCTTGCTCCTGTATTTAGTGTCACATAAAATTGTTAATCTAACTTTTACCGATTCTGTAATTCATTTCTTATAGTTGTCGTTTAATTGCTGATAGTGATTGCCGTTATACCTATGTATATGATATTCTGAAGATCCGATTTTGACATTACCCATAACAAGATATAACACCGAAATGATTTTCCAAGTTTGCATTTACTCTACTAAATTTAGTAGCATTAATAACATAGTACGCTAATACATATTAAATATTCACAAACATATACCTTTAAAAGGTTAATTTCATATAACACTCATGCTTCCAAGCAAGCAATTAAACATTTACAGTTCATACATCGTACATATAAATATTCTCACAGCCTGTAATTTGAAAATAGCGATGATTAAAAAAAGTATACAACATTTTCTCATTACATGAACAAAATGATTAGTAAAAATGTACAGGACACTTTTGACTGACGATAATTTTATAAAAATAAAAAAAAATATATAATTAGAGCGCTGACATTTATTACCTAATATCCATTTACTATAGGGGCTTACCCCTTACCCCCAGGTAAAATCTATAAATAGAATTTTAGCCAATCAAATTTAACTAAGGTAAGATTTTCCTTGACCCCCCACCCTCTAAAATATTATCTAATAAATGTCAGCGCCCTTATTATATAAATAAATAAATATATATACGAGATTCAAAATACGGTCAACCCTCCATAAATGCAACTCGTAGGGACAAGTCTACAACGTGCATTTAGGGAGGTTTGCATTTAGAGAGAGCCAATTAAATTGCAGCTTTTAAAAATTAGATCATCAAGTTTGTGTAACTTCTACCAAAACTGTATAGCCTATCTTAAATACTAAAATTTGATTGGCCACGTGCATTTAGGGAGGTTAGTGTGATATAAAATGTTATTCAAGAAAACGTGCATTTACAGAATATAGAACGTGCATTTAGTACTAATAACATTTTACGGAATAGAAAAAAACGTGCATTTAGAGAGGTATTGCATTTATGGAGGTTGCATTTATGGAAGGTTGACTGTAGAGTCAATTTGGAAATAAGTGTTCAATTATTATTAAAAATCACCTAGCATGAACCATGTGAATGGAATGGTTATAATATCATTGCCAAAATGGAATTATAATTGAAATGGTTGGACATACATTTATTTGATGAATAAATATCAGATAATAACTATTAATAAATGAATATTTTAACATTTGATCAATTTCACCATTTCACCGTTTTACCATATATATTAATACAGATTATCTTATAAATAATTATCTGAAATTAAAGTAATTATCTGGATAAATTATCTGTTGAACAAAATCATTATTTGTTATCTATATTATCCAGATAATCCGGATAAAAAATTTAGCAGATCCAAACACTAAAGTTGCAAAGTTGTTGAAAGGTTGTAAAAACAATAATGTTGATTGATGATTCATTGTTTACTTTTATAGTAAAATTTAATATCACCACAGGTGATCATCACTGCTCATATGTTCAGCCAATCAGATTGCAGGATTTCATATAATCAAAACAATAAAGAAGCAAAGAAAAAATCCAAAAAATCTTTAATAGTGAAATATTTTACTATGATAACAGTTTTCAGGCAATAAGTAAAAATTCTTAGCATTAAATTTTACATATAAACAAATCTTTCTAACCCAGACCCTACCTGACCCTAACTCTAAATCTTCATTAAAAATTTATAATTACGCGATGGTGATAAGTTAGCAAGCTGTGCTTAACCTTGGCTTATGATTTCACATGCTATTATGTGACCAATGACTTTGCTACTAATACAATGTAGAGTAAAAATCACACTAATTTTTTAAAAAAAATTTAATAAATGTTTAATAATTTTAAAAAAAATTTAATAAATGTTTAATAATTTTTTAAAAAAAATTTAATAAATATTTAATAATTTTTTAAAAAAAAATTAATAATTGCGCATATATTTGCTGAATTTTTTTGAGAAATTACAAATTATTTAGTCCCTGTATATATTGATTAAAAATGTATATTTAATTTAAAATATAATGTATAATATAAATATAAAATTTTAAAATTGCGAAATTTTGTGAAATCCTGTGAAATTTTTTGAAAATATTTAAAAACTTTTAAATATTTGCAAAAAACATTAAGCATAATTAGTAGTGTTCTTTTAATATAAAATTTAGATATAAATTTATATAAAACAACTTACTTATTCCTATGTTCTTTAGATAAAAAAATATTAGAACAATTATTGAAACCAATATACTGTATCCACCAATTATTTTATTCGAATTTTTAGCTTTAATAAACAAAGATT
>QKWP01000410.1:125831-157203 GCA_003550325.1 Gigaspora rosea
AAAACTTGCGAAAACCTGTAAAATGTTCAAAAAGCATGATTATGTGAATATAATAATTATTAATTGATATCACTATCGATAGTAATCAATTAACCAGATATATATCGATTACTATCACTATCGATAGAAATCGACAGGGGTGTTGATAATCAATATATATCTTACCGGTTAGTAATCGATATATATCTATATATAAAATTTGCCGATGAATATAATGAAATCAGCAGATTCTAGAAACTCATCACAATAATTTTAATCAAATCATTAATGAATTTGAAACAATTAGAAGAACTATCTTGTCACACCAAAATGGAATCAATTAACGATACTCTCTTATCCAAAGCATGAGCAGAAGAGGATCTGATCAACAAAGTGAAGCATTATCATTATTATCTATATGATAGTTATACGATCATCAAATTCTACAGAATCTGGTCGAATTCAATATTCAAACTATCTGGGCCCACTTTAAAGAAGTATTTAATCAAGAAAGGAATGCAAAAAATCTTACCTTTGATGAAATATGTAACAGGATAGAGGTATGCATCCAAGACCTTGGTGGTAAAATTAAAACAGCAACAATTAAAAATTTTTATAATAATAGCACTAGTTGTAAAAGTTCCACACTTAATGATATAGGTAGATGTTAGATAATATAGAGTAGTGGGAAGAAACTACTATTCTTTTACTTATGTAAAAGACATTTAGGGGCGAGCAGGCATATTTTATGTTTTATTTCTTCCTTAAAACACCACTACTCATTTTTTCATTTTACGACTTCTTTTCATAAGATAAATAGCTATGTTTTTTAAAAATATTTATAGTCATACAATTTTTTGTAATAAATCTTATGATTAGGTTGGTATTATCAAGAATGTAATAATCATCTAGAAATGATAATCATCTGATACGCGTTTACTTTCAGTTCCAAAGTTTCGAATATAATTACACGTTAAAGTGCCATGTCTTCAGATTATCGCAAAGAACTAATCAAAGCAGGAATTTTAGTCTACTGGAATCGAAAAACGGCTTCTAAAGGTATTAGGATGTTGAATTGTCTTCGACAACTTGATTCTAAACTAGATTTACAACTGCATGAAAAACAACAAGTTTATACACTTTACTTTAATTATCTCTCAAGACTTACTAATGAGAAATCAATCGGTCAGCTGTAGCTAAATAAAATTTAGGCCGAAATTAGGACTTCTGCAGTATGTATGCATGTATTGGAAGGTAAAAGCAGATGAAAACTCGTCACAAAAATTTGTACATTTGTTCTCTATCCAAGAAAATAGTTAGCTCTTCTGAAATAACAGAGTTCTGGAAAAGAAAGGAAGAAGTTCTTACAGAAAAAATTTAGTCAGACATATACGAAAAGAAAAAGAATATTTGAGCTCTTTTCATCTCGCAAAGTTACAAAACGAAGATGACAATAACAAGGAATTTGGTGCGAAAAACGATGAAAATGAAGACGATGAAGTTGAAGAGGAAGACAATCAAGAGGAAGACGATAAAGATGGAGACAATAAAGATAGAGATAGTGGCCCATCTGTTACAATGGATAATAAAGAGCTGATTAATGTTCTCATCCCAGGTGAAGACCCAAAAATTGTGGAAAGACATGAACCAGACACTATAGGTCGCTGGATTTTATCAAGTAGAACCGATATTGGTCAAGTTTTGACTACTTATAGAGACCAAATTCCTGAATCACAAAAATGCATTGAGTAAGTTTATTTTTCATTGGTGATTGCATCTTTTAACGACGCTATATTTTATGAACTTTTCTATTCAATAGTCCTGTTTACTGGGGAATCCACGATCTCACCAGGTTCACACAGAAACAAAGAAACTCTTTACTATGGAAGATTGGAATGAGATGTTGAAAAGTTTCGAGGATGAAATAGAAATTATTGAAGAAGATATACCTGACATTGTATATCTATTTTTTGATGAAGTTGAACAGGTAACTAATGATGATTGATGTATATTATATTTAGATTTTGCACATGCTATGTTTCTATATTTGTTTTAGATGATAAAAGCTGATGAAAAGAATAAGGCTATTGTAACAGCAATTGACGGAATTTCCTTGCAAGAACTAGAAGCAAAATGCAAGATCACACTTAGTGAACATGATAAAGCTTACATGATTGAAGTCAAAAGAGTGGTCTTAACATAGCAGTCATCCAATTTGTCATATAATATTAGATGTAAATTTCATATATATGAAATTTGAAAAAAATTACATATAAAATTACTATAAACTTTGAAGCAATGATGTTTTTCAACCTACATATTAACTTAAAATTAAATTTCACGATTATATACATCAGCAAATTTATAGTAGCGCAATCTTTCAAAAGATCTTGCAAACATGCAAATTCTTTCAAAAGATTGCGCATATGCAATATATTTCGAAACTTTTTGCAATGTATTTCGAAATATTTCAGGTTTCGAAATATTTCGAAAATATTTCGAAAGTAAATTTGAAATATTTTTTGAGCGGACTGGCTATGACTGGCTGGATCAGTAGATATGTAACCTGGATTATACCAAGGACATATTTTCGAAATACTTCGAATATATCTAAATTAATCTGCATATCTGTATTACAAGATCAGATTAGATCTTTTGTTTATTAATTAGATCTTCTATACTTCTTCTATTCACATTGTTTTTTTATTTCAGTTTGTTTTTTTTATTTCGCTTTTTTTTGTTGTTTTCGCTTTTTTTTTGCTTTTGTTCTGTTTTTCTTTTTTTTATTTATTTATTTATTTTTAATTTTTTTCGTATTTTACAAGAACACTAGCCCTTTGCAAGAAAACCTACAACTTTTCAGAACTTTGCGCATGCATACTCAGACTTCCAAAACTTTGCAAAAACACACAACATTTCCCCAGCAATTTCTAAATTTCCAGGAACCCTACTTTAGAGAAATGGGCTCAAGTTTTCGCAAGTTTTTGTAAGTTTTTGCAAGTTTTGCAAGTTTTTTGCAAGTTCTTGCAAGGTTTCGCTTTATTGATTTTTTTGTTTCATGTTTTTTGTTTTTGTTTTTTTTGTTTTATTTTTTATTAATTTATTTTATTTTGACACTTTGAGAGAACAGAACCCTTACTTCCTAGCACTTTGCAAGAAAACCAACCCAAACTTTTTCAGCACTTTGCGACTTTTTTGGCATTTTGCAAGAACATTAACACGGCTTTTGCAATTTCTGAATTTGCAAAAACGCGAACTGAGAAATGAAGATTTGGAGCTTTGTTTATTTTTTTATTAGTTTGTTTACATTTTTTGTTTTTTCGGTTGTTTTTTTTTACTTATTTTTTTAATTTTTATTTTATTTTATTTATTCCTGACTTTTTCGAAACTTTGCGACTTTTCTGGCACTTTACAAAATTTCTTTGGCAATTTGCAAGAACACTAACACTTCTGAGAAATGGTTTTTTTATTTTTTTCACTTCTTTACTATTTTTAGGAAGTATTTAGAAAAAAAGAGCGAAACGAAGGTATAACCAAACCAAAAAAATAGCCAAAGCGAAGACGATAGAAAACAAAGAAGCGAAGATAATAGCTAACTTTGGAGTAAGTGAAAATAAGTGTATAGGGCTAGTTTTTTGTATATAGTAATAGAATTAGATGCGAAGAAGTGCGAAAGTAGTTAAAATAATATGTAATAATGTAAAAATAATACTGTAAAAAATGTATAATAATTAAAATATAATATATAATGTAATACGTATAATATATAATAATAATAAATAAAAATATAATAATAAATAAAAATATAATAATAAATAAAAATATAATAATAGATAAAAATATAAAATTCAATAATGCGAAAATTTTAAAAATTTTGAAAATATGTGAAATATTGTGAAAAACTGCAGATTTACGCGATAATATGCAAAATATTACCTCCTGCGACCCCCGAAATAAAATAATTAGATAGGGTTTGCATTGTTTTATTGGTCTATTTTCGCAATATTGCGCAATATATTTTGTATTATTTTGCAATATTTCGAAATATATTCCGAAATATTTCGAAAAAAATATATACCGAAATCTTCCGAAAGATTGCGGTTCTTTCGAAAGATTTCGCGTCGATCGCAATTCTTTCGAAAGATTTCGGTATGCAATTTCTTTCAAAAGATTTCGTATATTTATTTTGCTGATGTAGAGCAAAAGGAGGTGAATAAAAAACCTTTACTGCCAAGCCACAGTTTCGCCGTTTTTGCACAAAATGAAAATGTAACTTCGCCAAAAACAAATATTTTCCAATTTTAAGATGATGAATACATGTAAAATCATGCCCTGAACAACTTTACTTATGCTACAAAAGTAGGTTACCTTGTAAGAAAAATGGGTTGTCTGTAAAAACGTTAAAATTTTTGACTTTGCAATATAAAACTTTTTTTCATTAGGTAACCTACTTTGGGCGCTTAAGCAAAGTTGTTCAGCATGTAATTTTACTCGTGTTTGGAGTCAAAACGCGTTTTATGGCCATTTATTAGGTGAAAAATGGGGTCGAAGTTAGAAAAAAATTTTTTTCTAAAAAATTTTTTTTTCTAACTTCGACCCCATTTTTTACCTAATAAATGGCCATAAAAACGCGTTTTGACTTTATATACGAGTAAAATTACGTGCTGAACAACTTTGCTTAAGCGCCCAAAGTAGGTTACCTAATGAAAAAAAGGTTTATATTGCAAAGTCAAAATTTTTACCGTTTTTATATAGACAACTCATTTTTCTTACAAGGTAACCTACTTTGGTCGCATAAGTAAAGTTGTTCAGGGCATGATTTTACATGTATTCATCATCTTAAAATCGGAAAATATTTGTTTTTGGCGAAGTTACATTTTCGTTTTGTGCAAAAACGGCGAAACTGTGGCTTGGCAGGGAAGGTTTTTTTATTCACCTTTTGCTCTATATAATCGTGAAATTTAATTTTAAGTTAATATGTAGGTTGAAAAACATCATTGCTTCAAAGTTTATAGTAATTTTATATGTAATTTTTTAAAATTTCATATATATGAAATTTACATGTGACATATCGGATGACTGATAGTAAGTGAAATACAGTATAGACTTTTTCTTGAGGTGAATTCTTACAGTTTGAATTTCTTTTTGGTCATTTTTTCACAGTGCCGAGAACTTGGCCAGTGTTGATCTGCCGGTTTCAGAGTCTGCTTATGATAATTTATTTACAAACATGCTCACAAGAAGATTTCTCGATAATACCGAACTGAAAATGGACTCGTAAGTTGAAGAAATTATACTATTGATGGCTTTTTCGTTCACCAATCCTTCACATCAATATACATAAAAATATATGTTTCTTTAGGGGGGAGATTTGCTCTTGGGCTTCAGCTCAACGACGAAATGAAGGTCGTTCTATTGCACTCCGCGCTCGGGTGGGACAAAAATGTGACTTTCGGGGAACATTAAAGCATAGTATAAATAAATTAGAAGCGATAACAGGACTCCGAAGTGGTGGTCTCCCAGAACCACATCGTAAAAAAATCTTCTTGGACTCACTTGACTTATCCATAACTATGAGAGATATCCTACATGCATTTTTTAAATCTAATGCAAACTCCCCAGGTGAAGATTTACATAAAATATTTATTCTCGGAGTCCAATCATGGGGTAAGCAGATAATTGTCACAACCAACTCTCATTAATAATTAATTAATTACTTATATTATTTTGTTTTAAAGGTTGGACACACCAGGTCCTTGCTATGGATTGCAAAGGGACAAACATTTGTAGGTATGGGAAGTTGTGTACAACAGCATTGCCCAATTCTGTAAGAACACTTGCATGTTTAGAAAAGTTTTACATTGAAATGAAAAATGTCAAGGTAATTGTTGGTTCGCTATGTTACTGCTTTATGATGCAGTTCTTAACGCGATTATACTACAATAGGCTACTCTCCACTCTATATGCAACAAAGCCAATGATGTTGCTTTGTCCCATGCTCGAGCACATAGAAGAAAGCGAATAGGAAAAGACCGAGAAGAACATGACAATCTTGATATTGGGGGTTGGTTTGGAAAAACTACCGGAACACCTACTTCAAAAAAATCACGAACATTAGAATATGGTTCCTCAAAAATATCACGAACATTAGAATATGATTCCTCAGCTTAACTTTTGCTTTTTTTATATATATATTTGCATCAAATAGTTAGCTTAATTAAGCAAAGTTTTCAACAAATGAAGTTTTAGGTCGCATTATTTTTATATTATAAGGTGTTTGAACTGAACTGTGTGATTGTCTCATCCAAATATGACATATGGTCTATTGTTTGCAATCCATCTCATAGGAGGGTGTTTAGCGTTGGATTTGTATGATTGCATTACTAACCTACTGCTTCAAACAATTCCAAATGGTCAAAACTTTTTTTAAAAAAATAATGGAGACCTCGCTAATGACAACCGGACCACATCAGCAAGACTAAATTCTGCTTCTGCAGAAAAATCTCTTGGTGTGTGTTTGGCAAAGTGGGTATGACATAGCGTGGCATAATTGTCTGCCTCTTATACACTGATAATGTAGCTACTTGCTCTCTGGAAGTGTGCCAGTTCCGAAAGTTCAGTTCTACTTGTTATAGATATTTTCAAAATTTTTGTCACTTAGAACACTAAGCGTTAATTTAGTTAATGTTTGAGATATAACAGCTATAGTTAACGTATTTAGTAAACTCGATATTGACTAAAACAGATAAGTAAAAATTGGTTATATATTTAATGTATTAAATTTAAAAATTTATTTAACAATCGATTAATTTTAATAATACTGTATTGTACTATTCTTGAATAATTAAATTTTTAAATTCAAGATTACAATGTTCAAAAGCTGTTAATCCATCCTCATCTTTAAGAGAAATGTTGGCACCATTTTTATACAAATATCTTGCACAATCTAGATGCTCAGAAATACATGCTACATATAAATAATTGTAAATAATTGTAAATAATTGCAAAGAAATAATGTATCAATAAATAAATCATTTAAAATTATATTGGCTATAAATTACCATAATGTAAAGGAGTCTCATTTCCATCTGACTACAACATATGTGTAATCGAATTCGAAATTTGTATTAAATAACTAAATAAATGAATTAATACACAAACAATAGTTTTATAAATTATTACCAAAATGTTTATATCGGCACCTTTTTCGATCAATAATTTGACAACATCCAAATGTCCTCGATCACAAGCCCAATGTAAGAGTGACAATCCCTTCAGTTTATATAATTTTTAAATCACTTAATTATGCGTTATGAAAAAAAAAACACAACAAAGCATCATTAGATGCTACCTGATCATCCTTATCATTTACGTCAGCTTCTCCTGATTCCAATATTCCACTTATTTCAGAAGACTTACCTTGCTTTGCGTATAAAAAAATATCATTGCTATTTAAGGGAAAGAGAAAATGGAAGAGATGAAGAGTAGTTGTGTTAATCATGGTGCCATAAATGATTCGTTTTGGGTCGAATTAAAGACAAAACATAATTCGAACCCAAACTAAAAATCAACTTCGATTTGATATTAATTGGCTCTCGAATCAGAAAAAGAATTTGACTAATCGCTAAATGCAAGAATGTCATTACTTGCAAACTTAATAAGTCGACATTTCCATACATATTTTGAATTCTTGCCAAAAGGAAAAACCATTTGAGACTAAATTTTAAACGCTCCATTCAAACCAGTCTTTTTTTTTTTTTTTTTGCCCAATCCTGATATAGCAAGAATCTTGGAGCATATGTGAGTCGACAAAACAACTTTAATAACCATAAAGTCGATTTACTTAATAAGAAATAAGGGCCTTACTAATAATCTAACATAGGTTGAAAAAAAAGTATTGCTCGGATAAATTCCGATTACAATATATAGTACTAACTTTGTCTCTATTTCTTCTTCTCCATATGATAAAGTGGAAACATATGTCCATCTATCTCGTGAAGTATCCATCGTTTCCTACTCATCACATCTTGGTAAGAACAACTATAATTCTAAAAACCTAACAAATTAATAAACCATTTAAAGAAAAAATAAACGCTACATTGTCTATTTTATCATTGTCATCAGCATCCGATAAATTTTCATCATCGTCCACATGATCTCTACTCCATCCAACATTTGCTTGTTCTAAAATATCAATATAACGTTGCTTTGCTTCCTCTTTTGAAATATCACCTAATTCGTTCCAAGCATCCCATTTGGCTCTATTTCTAAAATCTAGTAAGGAGGGTTTTGGTATATTGCAAATACCAACCGTTGCAACTTTATAAGTGCCATAAAGCTTTTGAGAATAATAAAAGTTGAATGCAAATTTACAAAAAAAAAAAAAAAANAAAAAAAAAAAAAAAAAAAAAAAAAAAACTAGTGGATATTACCTTTAATTTTATTTCATCAGATAACTTAATATTTGAATGGTTGTTAAGATATGTATAAGCAGAATTAAATTGTGTAGTTAATATATCTGTTTCACTCATTTATAAACTTTTACTTTGTAAAAAAACTTTGATTTGAGCTCGTTATCGATATAGTTTTTAAATAATTGCAAGTTGCTGATCCGGATCCGTTATTAGAGAATGTACCCGTTGGGAAAACCTCTACCCGGGTATTATTAAATTACCCGGGTTATCCGGATAAATTACTACGTCACATAATACGGATACAATCTCTCTCGCCGAAAGTTTCCAAAGCTTTATCTAATGTAAAGACCACTTTTTTTGTGATAATTTTAATTTATTACTATGGTCTCAAAGGACACTGCAGACAGAGCATAAAATGTAAGTCATAAAATATAAGTTTTGTCTTTTATATATCGTTATATAACGACTTTAATTGCATTTTATAAACCTAATTTTTATTGGCTAAACTAAGTATTAGATTATCAAATTAGAATAACCTACGTGCTGTGTACGTATTTAGACCGTGAAATGACAAATATTAAATGACCAATGACTGATCATTTTACAGGAGCACGAGTAAATCATATGGGCGGATTTGACTCCGATCACAAAAAAACGTGATTATTGCAAAACTCATGCTGATTGGTTGAGTTATGTAATACAATATTAAAATTTAGGGCTTCGTAAAAATAACACAATTTTTTATGTATTATTGCTTGAAAATTTATATTTTGTATTTTGTAATCAGCTTTAAAGATCCAAAATTCTTTTTTTAAGATCCAAAATTCTTACTAATGACAATGTCAAAGGGTAGAACACGTAAAAACACAGGATTGTGGTATGTGGCAAAGATCTTAAAATCGTTTCGGTATTAGTTTTCGTGTTTATATTCAACAAGGCTTCGACTAAATGATCTCAAAATATGTTTATTTGATTCTAAATAGGTTTAACTTCTACTAGCAACTTATGGTAAGACGTTCATTTAATTGACTTATTTTTAATCAGTCGTCCAGGCAATTTATTTACGCACTTTTTTTACAAGTTAGCGTGGATGTGATTTAGATCAAATACGTTTAACACAATAACAGATAATAATTTAGATCATATACGTGTGGACGATATTGTTTAACTTAACACAATAATATGGGCTAAAGGTTGTAATTCGTCTCTAGTAGAAGTGGTAATGAATGAAAGATCGAATAAATAATTAAAATTAAAGCTTTGCTAATAATAAATCATTTGACAATAAATCGTTTGGCAATAAATTATTCGTATTTTCATTGATTTGATCGTTCGGCGACCAACAAATCACACAAATATCTCAGTTATTAATTCGATTGGTTAATGATCATGTTTTGATATGTGATAAAATCGAATTTGTGACAATACTGAATGGAGTCAAATCCGCCCATATGTGTTGGTTAAATTTTTACAAGCCTTCATATTTCCGGCACCATAATCTCCATCAGATATTCGAGGTATTAAACTAATTGCTCAAACTACCGTATTTGCTATGATGTCATAATAGGAATAAATTTTATGTACGAAGTACGTAAATAGCATATGTAAACGCAATTATTTTTATTTAATTAATTTATTTATCAATAGACTGAAAGAGTAAGTGGCTTGCTTGAACGTGCGTCCAATCGGATTTGGAAACCTTCATCAAATTATTTTTTTATAAACAATTGCAGTTGTGAAATATATTTTCTTTAGAAATTTATTGTTTCGTATATATTCATAAAGTGTACATATTTGCCAATCATTACAACATAATAGACATAGAATATAAACATACATTAGACAAGGCAGAATGGTAATATTGACAGAAGATCTAATTCTGTCAAAATCAAGTGTCAAATCAGTCTCCGACGTTCGCAACTTAAATCTTTGGGTACCGATAAGTTTTAAAAAACAAGGATCTAATTTAAATTAACGGTACCTTAATATGTAATTCATATTCTTTATTATTATATTAGGGTTGTGAGCTAGAAAACGTCAGCGCTCTTAAAAAATGCACCAGTTTAGAAGTATTAAGTTTAAGGTAATTAAAAGGTAAACGATCTTTTTATTTTGTATACTTTTCAATATTTACTTTTTTTTTTTTTTGTTTTTTAATGAATGTAGTGTCAATAATCTCACTACCTTGGATCAACTTGGGGAATGTGAGTCAGCTTTTCAGTTTTTTGGTGTTATACAGACTTTATACAACACGGTCAACTTTGGACTCACGTAAATTTCGTCGCGAATTTTGTTTTAAAATAATTGATCTTTATTAGGTAAAAATTTAAAAGGTTTGTATATTCGATCATGTTATGCAGTTTGATTATATGTTCAATTCATTATTCATATAATTTCTATTTTCATCTCAATTTCTATTTTCCATCACAATTTTTTACTTTCTATTAATGTAGAACTCTATTTGCGAAAGAATTACATTGACGATGCAGAACAAGTAAAACACTTGACTCCTCTAAGAAATTTAGAAGTACTTTGGTTATGTGATAATCCTTGTGCAGATGATGAAAGGAAATATCGATACACAATTCTTAGGTACCTGCCTTGGTTGAAAAAATTGGATCATCATGGTAAGCGCAAAAGATTATAGAAAATAAGGTTATTTCACTAGTTATATATAAAATTACTAATTGTAACTATCCGAATAAGATGTTACTGATGATGAGGTCCTTGCTTCCATGAATAGTGTAAGTTGAAAAATTGAAAAAAAGTCTGACTCTTTATATTCATTAATTAATTTTATTATTATAACTTAAAATTATAGTCACCTGCTGCTATGCCTCTTAAAATTCGTAAACGATTTACTCTTAATGCTAGGTCACCGATTGATAGATCTTCTTCTTCTTCTTCACTTGATAAAGTTGATGAGAAATCATCTAGTGGGTTAAATGTAAATGGTCATTTTAAAGTAAATGTTAATGGTGGAAACTCTTTATTTTATGGAAATGGTTCATTTCCATCATCTCCGATATCTTTGGGGACAGGTTTAAGTTGGTCTCAACCTCGAACACCAAGATCGAATTATGACTCAGACCAATCTTCTGTAGTTCACAATGAAATACAACAAATTAAGGACAATGCAAATAATTCTTTAACTGTACATGAGAATAATCAGACTGGAATATCCAATGGTATTACTGGTATAGGTGTACGGTCCTTAGTTAAGCCATCTGGATCTTTAAGTCGATCACCATCGTTGACACCACCGCTACCATCAAGTTCAAATACTGAAAAACTCAATACATTAGCAAGAAGCGGATCAAAGATAGCTAGGCATAAATCAAACAGCAATTTAGGAACAAGCACTGATGGAAATTTGAAAACTAATGGAATTAAACAAGTAAAACCACAAGTAAAACCAACTATAACTTCTCTCATTAGAACACCGTCCCGGACGTCACCCTCAAAATCAAATGATAATTTAGATGATACTGAATTAGATACCAAGAATGAACCTCGACAGGTTTGTATTTAAATTTGAAATTTGACTTTTAATTCATAAATATTTTTAAGATTTATAATATTTATAATATTAGAATATTTATAATATTTATAATATTAGAATATTTATGTATTATATATGTAATTATCTCTTATTTATGCATATACTTAATCTTTTAATATTATAGTCCAACGTACTTACAGCTGTTCTTGCTTTAATCGATGAACTCGGTGAAAAGGATCTACAAATTGTTCAACGCAAAATACGACTTTTGATGCTTAATCGACAGGGTCAACCAAGCAATAATTAATTAATTAGTGAAACAGACTACTTATTATAAACATGGATGCTTCCTCATAATTTAAATACGCTGCTTTTTTTTTTTTTTTTTTGAATTAGATAGAACTTAAAATTACAATATATTATGTAATTATTTACGTAGTTTAATACTATATAGATTGTAGATAATAATTTTGATCTATATTTTGAACATCGCATAACATTTTTCCTATAATATTACATACACTTTAGATACAAATTACAAATTACATTATACAGTATAGTGAATGCATTTTCATTTTCATCCTTTTTAACATCCTTAATTTTTATTCTTTGCATTAGTTTTCTGTTGTGTTTCATGAAAGTTAAAAATCCGCCACCTTTCTTGATTTTAATTCCATTGCTAAAATTTGATTCCTTAATTCTTCATTATCTTCTTGTAATTTCTTTATTTGCATTTTCAATTTATTTTCAAAAGCTTTATTGGTTTCTCTCAGCTTGGAAGTTTCATTTCTCAGTCTTTCTATTGAATCATTTAAACTATTTTGCCAATTCTTATGATTCCTATGTGACCTAGATCATATTGTGAATAATAAATTTAATGATAACATATTTAGATAACGCATTAGAATCAAATACATATGTACTTGGCTTGATCCCAAACTATAATTATACAATGTATAGATTAAAGTTATAATAATTACAATGTATAGGTTAATGTTAAGATAATTTAATGGAAAAAAATTTTCCAATTGAAAAAAAAAGTATTAAATTTACCTATAATTGATGTAGCAACACCGAACAATATAAATTCACCAAGAAAATTAGCCCCTAAAATGAATGAAAAATGAACACCTAAAGCATATTCTCAACTATTGAAAATTATCAAACCAAATAAGGTACCCATTTTAACGGCCCTTGGTTAATAAAATCCAAATAAATAACAATAAAGTGATGAATGTATACTGTATAAAAAAAGTATTGTAATACAATTTTTACTTTGCATCGTCCAAAGTCAGACTTTTTTGGCCCGAAAGATACATTTCAAATCGATGAGTTGCCTTGAATTTATCCAAATTGATAAATTATAATTTTGACGGACTTTTAAAGAATTAAAATGTGTCACATTCTTTTTACCGTAGCAACATTGATGCAAAATTTTCGAAATCTTGGATGATTTGTACTATAATTCTAAATAAGTATGCATATATATGATGAATTTGAACGTTTTATAATGAAATTATTGAAAAATTGCTGGATTAAATCAATAATTTATATATAGATATATACTTCTATGCTGACTGTTATGGGTCTCGCGAACGTACGAATCAGAAGCAGTCCAATTCTTGCCGCACTCATGATTAATATTTAGTAAAAAAGTATTTTAGTTCTTATATGTTTGTAGTCGTACGATTTATCGAGGAATTTATGCACTGTACGTATGTATGTACGACAATAACAAAACCGACTGATCTATGCGCGCCAAATGATTATGATTACCGTAAATAGCATATAAAAGATCTCCCGAATAGTAGGCGGTCCGGTGAAGATCTCAAGGTCTTTATATAATTTTTTTCAAAACGTCCAGATTGCTTGTTATAGCAAAGTGTGTATGCATTTCAAATTTATTCTTTATTATAAAACAAGAATTATTAAGATCCGGAAAGTATAAACTTATAAAAGTTAGTTATACAGGTTAGATAATATATTTTATTTTTATTAAAATATGTCATTAAATGTATTGATACAAATCAATAAAAATTTTTCAATCGATTAGTTGATAGATCATTTTATCCAACTAATCGGTCGATTAATTGATTAGTTAACTAATCAATTGACCATCTAATCGATTGGTCAATTCATCGATAATATATAATTTATAGTTAACTTCAAGGCGATGAAATTTCTTCAATCGACGAACACCAAATAAACCGACGAACGATGTGTAAGAAAGGGTTTCAAAAAATATAACATTCTTTTCTTCCATTATTCGATTGATGCAGTGATAAAGATAGAATAAAAATATTAGTACGGTATATTTATCAAATAAGCAATTTATATAATGTAAATTATTACACTCAGAATATTCGTAACCCATCAGCTAGCATGGTGCTATGTTATAACCATCTGCAAAGCGTAATTACTGTTACGGGTATCCGACTACAACAAACCAACAAGCTGCAGCAAAGCTGGAGCCCATAAATATGTCCAAGCTAGGTAAGCTAGATAGCTAATTAAGCCGTGTCTTAAGCACGTGTAACTCTCTCACATCAACCTTGTTACCTCATCCTTAGCTTGGATAAACTAAAAGTTCTTCGATAACAATTATCCGCAGGCAACAGAGTACATTGAACATATTTCAAGGGTACTCCTCCCCAGATATATAGGTATAGATATCTGTTTCAATACTTAACTAGTTCCCATCGAATATTAAATATGACCATTCCAACAAAACCCCATCGAACATATTAATTCATCACGATTAATATTAATAAAAACTATAATTCGATAACATGTCGCGTAAGCCGTCTTGTGTTCATTTCCGCCACTTCGCATGTTAATTGTGCGGCTATTTGTAAGTCCAAATCACACCATCGACGTTTATACTAGTTCTTCAAAAGCCAACATTTATTTTTTTTTTTATTAAACCCCTCCTAAGGGGACGCCGGAAGGCGTACTACCAACATTTATTTTTAATATCCAATATCTTATAGGAGTAAATAGCAAAAGTGGTTTTATTGACAAAATTTTGGCAATTTATCGATTTTTGCATTATACAAGTCAGGAGATCTGATTGGCGTACCTGCATGAGTTTGTTTATTCGCCGAGAAAATCTTTGACTATCATCACGCGTATAAATGGGCGCAGTGAAATTAAAGTCTGGTGCATTATCACGGAAATATTATCTAATCTAATCGACAACGATCAGAATCATGTGACTTTGAAAGATAAATTACGTATTATAATTGGGTTAGGAGATTTAACTTTTTTGCTAGATGATTTATGACGCGTAAAAATTTTCTTCGTACGTTATAAAAATGTACCTTTTACCTAATTGTATCGACGATTTGAAATACAGTGGTAAGAAATCTGTACTATTATCTCTTTATGGCAATGCTTTACAGCGTAACATGTTGTTTGTAAAAATATAGACTTTTGGAAGAACACGGAGGAGCCTTCGCTTAATAAATTCTTGAGTTTCCGATTACACCAAAATAATTTGGAAGAAAGCGAAGTGGAGCATCGTCGGTATAAAGATGAACTGAAGAGTATTAGTAATCACTATGATGAAGAATCTGAAATTGGGAAGAAGGTGTTGATATGGAAACAAAAGTTCAAGGCAAGTATAAATTTATTTGTTGATTTGACACTATGCCATCGCCAACTACCATTGTTGGTTGCTTACTGGCAGGGGAAAGGTTGCTTACTTGTTGGTGTGTTAGTGTGTAGTGTATTCGTACTGTGTTGTCATAAACTACCATGCTGGTTGCTTACTGGTAGTGAGAAAGGTTGCTAACTTGTTTGTAGTTAGATTTATGTTATTTCTTACATGCAAGTTAGGATAAAATTAATAAATCGTTATTCTTTTCTTTCTCCTCTTAAAAATTAATATTTATAAGCACGATAAAAACTCGGCAGAGGTAAAACTTTTCTGGGAATTACAAGTGAAAAAGCAAGATATTCTTAAGGAGATCAGATTGCTTGAGGAGAGATGCAAGTTACTTGAAAAGGAGCAAGTATGTTGTCTTTATGATGTTTTCGAAGTTTAGGTGATCTCGTTTATGACAATACTTCCTAATGTCTGCAAATAGACCGAAATGGAGAACAAAATGTGTCTTGAACAGACCCAACATATTTTGAATGCGACGAGAGAGACCGTAGATCAAGGCCTTTCACTACAAAGATTAATTGTAGAAAAATTTAAGAAACGTGTGCTGGATGAGCCGTATGCATCTTGTGAACCACCAAAAAGGAGGTCCAAAGTCACTAATAGTGATATAATCGCAGAATCTTATTCTGAATCTAATGCAGAGACCGACATAACCAAAGATAGTGATATAATCGCAGAATCTCATTCTGAATCTAATGCAAAGACCAACATAACCGAAGATAGTAATATAATCGCTGGATCTCATTCTGAATCTAATGCAAAGACCAACATAACTGAAGATAGTGAAATAATTGCGGGATCTCATTCTGAATCTAATGAAGAGACCGATACAGAAGTGATTAACATAACTGAAGATAATGCAGAAATCGAGAGTCTTATACAGGTATTTGGCATTCGCTATCTTTTACATACAATAATTTTCTTTACTCATACTTTGATCTCTAGAATGAGAGGGATATTCGCAAAAAGTTTTGGACACAATCCAAGACAAAGAAAGAAAATCTAAAGAGGACCATATGTCATCGGTATACCTAAATAATATATTGGATTTGTCCGATTTAGAAACACGCAGAAGAGTTGAAAATTCTTTAAATGAAGATCAACACGCATGGCTTAATACGATTTTTAAAAAACAAACTTCAGATCAAACTGAAGAATTTAAACAATATGTTGGACAGTTTAATGAATGTGTATGTAATAGGAAACAAATCCCAACTTTGGTTCGTAAATTTTTTATTTTAGATAGATTCGATTCCTATTATTATGAGGACTACAATATTGCTCACCAAATACTCGAACACTGGTAATTCATATGCATGTTAATATTCATTTTAGCCAATTTTACATTTTTATTACCTTTCTGTAAATAGTGCCACACGATTAGAAGCTCATATTAGCTATGAATCAAAAAGTTTTAATTTAGAACGAACATTCGCGATAGACACAGTAATCTATATCTTAAATCGTTTATTCAAGTTTCATCAAGATGTTTTAGACAGTGGGTGGTAAGTATCAATTATAAATTTTAAAGTGTTAGGGGTAGCTTCTCAGTTAATTATTTTTTTGCTTAGGATTGAATTGACTACTCCCCATACAAAAAAACATAAATTTGATGGATTATTTAAAGTAATAAGAACAAACCTGAAGAATCAAGTCATAATTGTCGTTGAATTTTCAAGTGGCCGAAAAGCGTCATTAACTAAAGAACATAATGACCATGTTAAATTATGTCAAAATGCGATGAGGACTTTAAATGTCGTATTACAAACCATACCTAGGGAGAAGGCGCGAATTTACTTGGTACAATTTGTTAGTAATTATTTGATTAAAGGTTAAATATAAGAAAGCGAAATTATTTACGTATCTAAAAATATTATTTTTAGACAGCTATCTCAAAATTGAATATATGATCCGTCCCTTACCATCAGTCTATCTTCTTAACTGTTTTATGTGCACCAAAGTGCCCGAGACCTTTAATGATTTCAAAAAATTTTCTAAAGATATGGCTGAACTAATTAATTGGCAGGTATGAACTTATAAATTATTTGGGCTTCCCTTTTATGGTAGCTAATTTTAATTAATATAGGCGGATGTCTTAATCATGACCAAGGAAATCAACAAAATTCCTTACATGGCTAGAAACAATAATGTCTGCACAACTCCATTAGAAGATACACCGAAAAAGAATAAAAAAGTCATAAAGAAGGCCAACGATTCATATCCAGGATCACCATATCCAGGATCACCGGGCTTTCCATTGATATAAAGATATTTCATTTAGTTTTTATTAGAGTATCCATTGCATGGTATGGAGGGAATATACAGTATAACTGTAAATTTTTATGTATTAACTTTGTATCTTTGCGAACTTGCTATTTGTA
The DNA here is from genome assembly GCA_003550325.1 of Gigaspora rosea. Lineage (NCBI taxonomy): Eukaryota > Fungi > Glomeromycota > Glomeromycetes > Diversisporales > Gigasporaceae > Gigaspora > Gigaspora rosea. Next base: position 143,775 of record QKWP01000410.1, read on the forward strand.
ATGCAAAAACAAATTTTTTTATATAATACATAATGTGTATTCGTCTGTCTTGTCTAACACATCTATCACGGCTTATGCTGTAATGCTGTATTTTTTTTTTTAAGTTACGGCGCTTTAAATAATTTTGACATATGACGTAATTATGCTCAATATTATATGTTATCCTGCGATATATCAATTTTTTAAATTCTGAAATATCATCATATTAACTATTATGGATTGAATAAATTATTCAAACAATACTTACATCTGGAATCTTATCAAAGCCTTCATAAGCTTCTCGAAGAATAGTACAAGAGAGCGACAAAAATACAAATCGCGTTTACAACTTCACATAAAACATCTTTTTAGAATCAAAAACTATTACGTAGATTGCAGCAACGAAAAATAGAGTTTCTTATTTTTATTTGTCCTTACAAAAAAATCATAAAATAAAACTAAAATCATGTCAAAATTATAAAGCAAATTCACTTAATGATCCATAAAAAACCTTAATTTGTTCGCTTAAAAATAATCCCACATATTTCATTTCATCGATTTAAAAATTATTAATTGATAACAAATTGATCCTCACTAGAATAAGATATATGACAGAATTCGATCTCACAACATGATTATTTTTGATCACACATTCGTCCAACTCACTGATTTTTGTCTCATCATTGGACTATTCCTTGAACTTTTCACAGAGTTTCTCGGCAGTCGGACGATCCTCCAAGTTCTTACTTCAACACTTTTCCATAATATCTGCATAGAATCATAAAATAACCTTATCAACAGGTGGTCTGAATCCATCAATTCATATTTTCAACACCTGGCTCTGAATATCATTCATGTCATATCGATTCGTCACCGGTTCACCATATAGTACCTCCCACATGATCATGCCGAAACTGTAAATATCAGACTCTATTGTATACATTTTCTTTTCAAGAACCTCTGGTGCGACAAATAGTAAGATCCCGTAAACTTGTCCATCATTCTCTTTGATAAATTGAACGGAAAGACCCAAGTCAGCAATGTACGCGCTATGAATATGATCTTGCAATATGTTACCACTATGAAGGTCTCGGTGTACTATTTCGTTAGAATGGATCGCTCTCAGATCATAACATATACTGAGTAACAAACTGAGCCTAGAATTCCATGAGATCTTTGATACCTTATCAAGATTACCATGCAGAGAACCGGATGATGCGTATTTTAACACAAGAACGAATCTTCCTTTCACGTTTTTTGATATCCCATGACATTTCATAAACGAAGGGTTATTGACACCGATCTCACAATACACTTTTACCTCGTTTAACCAATCGTCGTCTCTAAATTCCTTAAGTGCAACAGTATGAATTAATCTTTTAAATAATTTACCATGATCCTCTTTAATAATTCTTTCCCATTCTGCACTGAATACAGTTGCAAAACCACCTCTTCCAATTTTTTTAATATTTCTAAATTCGTAAGGTATCCAGAACAATTTGTACTTATCATTGTCTAGTAATATTTTTAACTCGTGGTCAATATCGAGATCCTTGTATTCCGAACCAACAATTTTACGAAATATACCCTTTCTCTTTGAAACCAATAATTCGCTCTTTCGATATTCATCTGAACCACGATACTATCTCGATAATAGGACCCGACATTAATCATTCCTTCAGAGTCACCCATATTAGCGGCTTTTTGAAAATATACAAAAGCTTTATGTCCGTCTTCTTCAACTCCAATTCCTTCATAATAACATGTTCCAACAGTATATGTTCCTTTAACATCCCCGTGTCAGCAGCTTTTTGATAATACTCAAATGCTTTACGTTCATCCTTTTCAACTCCAACTCCATTTCGATAGCAATATCCAACACTATTTATTCCATTAGCGTCACCCATGTCTGCAGATTTTTGATAATACTCAAATTCTTTACGTTCATCCTTTTTAACTCCTTTTCCGTATTGATAACAAAATCCAACATTATGAGTTCCACTAGCGTAACCCATATCTGCAGATTTTTGATAATGAATGAATGCTTTCTGTCCATCTTTTTCAACTCCTATTCCATTTTCATAACAATGTCCAAGATATACGTTCCATCAACATGCCCCAACTCCACGGATTTTTGATAATATTCAAACGCCTTACATTCATCCTTTTCAACTCCGATTCCTTTTTCATAACAACATCCAACATTATATATCCCACCCGCGTATTCCATTTCTGCTGATTTTTTATAATACTCGAATGCCTTTTTTTCGTCCTTTTCAACTCCGATTCCTTTTTCATAACAACATTCAACATTATATATCACATCTGCGTATCCTATTTCTGCTGATTTTTTATAATACTCGAATGCCTTTTTTTCATCCTTTTCAACTCCAATTCCATTTCGATAACAATTTCTAACATTATTTATTGCATCAGCATCTCCCATCTCTGCAGCTTTTTGATAATAAACGAATGCCTTATGTTCATCCTTGTCAACTCCAATTCCAAATTTATAAAAGCATCCAGCATTATATGCTCCATTAACGTCACCTATCTCAGCAGATTTCATGAAATATTTAAATGCCTTGATATAATTCGCACTATCATGATATATTTGAGCCAATTCAAAAAACCACGAACCCTCATTTCTTTCATTGGCAACAACCGTTGTAGTGTCTAACTTGAAACATCGGCCGATGTCGAACGGGCCTGCCACACCGTGAGTTTTGGCCATCCGAAAGAACATCTGAGCGTCCTGCGCATTCTTGACGACCACGATACCATCTTGATAACAACAACCCATCATGTACGCGCCCTCTATCAATCCCTTCCCGAAAGATCTCTTGTAGAATTCGAAGGCTTTCTCGTGATTGATCGCGACGCCTACAACATGTTGGTAACAATGACCAAGGCTGAATATCGCCATGACATGGTCGTACTTGTCAACGGCTCTTCGATAGCATTCGAACGCCAACTTCTTGTTCTTCTCAACACCCAGACCGTGATGATACGCATATCCGAGGTTATAATCTTGGATGTGCAATATTTCTCAATATTCAATTTTTTTGCAAAATACCTCATCAACGCTGACTCCTTTCATTTATAACAAAACAGCATTATCTAAAACAAAGTAAAAGTGACTTACGCCATCTGCATGCAACAAAAATAATTGCATACACAAATGTGCATACAATTTTTATTCAGATATACATATTGGTAAAGATAATGAAATAATGATCATCAATATGCACAGATTGAATAGATTCAATTGTTTAACTAGATCCACTGGTTGACTAGATTCATTGGATTGAACGGATGATTTAATTTTGTGATCACAATCTAGACTAACCAATTTTTACGTAATATGTTTCTATTATCCGTAATCGAAGCATGTGTTTGAATGCGAAGTCAATCAAATAGCCAACTGAAAAAATATATATGGGAGATGGGTAGGTTGCTTTCTTCTCTCTACATTAAATAAATAAAATTTGTTAAATATCTATTTATATTTTTTTCTAATATACGTAGGCTCGAAGAGCCATTGCTTCGCAATAAAAGAGATATTTTATATATTCGAAGCTGGGTTATAGTGAATGAATAGATAAGTTATGAACTAATTTAGATACTCCCATATAAGTCATAGATATCCTTAATTTCTGAAGTATTCTCATTAATTGGCTTGGGTGTGGGAGCTAGAGTTTTGGGATCAAGCTCTGGATCTGAGTCAAGATCAGAATCTGAAGTATCACCCTTAGCATAATACTTTCCAGAATCAAACCAGTCTATATTACGTCTCATTGCAATTTTGCTAAGTAATTCAAAATGTTGCGAGGTTGGATTTTAACCACCATGAACTCTAGAAGCATGTTTACCTCCAATTTTTCTTAATCGTTTGGCTGTAATACTATATGGTTTTAAAAATTTACTAAATACCCCTGTATTGCATTTTCCACTAATACTATAGACAGGATCACGTAACTTTCTAGTTGCTATTGCATCTTGGATCCAGATAAGCAATTCTTTTGCATGTTCTAGATTCTTTTCCATAGATAGAAATTGCCGAGGTTTGGGATTATTTTTTGCTTCTCCTTTGTTTTTAATATACCCGATACAATACCAAGAATAACCAGGCTTGTACTATTCAGGAGGATTCGATTTACCGGGTTCATAATAGATAATATGAAGAGTGGCAACTTCGGCGGGTCTTATGCTCAACGTCATAATTACATCTGCAAGATCTTGTATAGTAGGGATTTTAGTAGTATTGATATTTTGAATTATTCTAAGTTCTTCCTCTAAGGAAAAGTGTTTGAGAGTTTTAGGTGGATAGGGTAACCGCTGTTCGAGTTGCCTCTTTGGAATTTCGTTAGAAGCTCGAGTAACTTCTGGCAATTTGGCATATATATCAATTTGCTCAGAACCAACTCCAGCTTCTGTTAACTCTCTACAAAATTGCGAAATGCGAGAACTGGATGCCACAATTGCTTCATCTGTATTATTTTTTGGCATAGCTAAGTCTAAAGCATGTAAGTAAATATCCCACACATCTCCGGTTTTTGCACAATATTGAGCTCTTTCCTTGATAGTAAGCCTTTTCTTTTTGTTGTTCAGAACCAAAGCTTCTATTTGATTGTCTTTGAATAGGCGCCAGTGAAGAGCTTCTTTTACGCTTTTGCGGCTTTCCAATTTGGAAGCATAGCACCGAGTTCACTGGCATAGTCATGTAATTGAGATAGGTTGGATTCAGCGGACAAGTTATATTTTTCTAGGAACAGGTCTAAAAATGAAATAAAGTTATTAGTTCTGGGCTTTCGGGTTTTTGAGGCAGTTGCCATGATTATATTAATAATATATTTGACAAGTAGATCGTGATTATCTATTGACCTACTTATTCTTTCAAATTGAAATTAATTATCTGATCTTTCATTTGTAGATCTCAGAAGATATGACTGCCTTATCCATAGATGAAAAAGTAATAAACCTAGACTATAGTTCGTACCCAGAACCTGGCAAGTCCGGTATATGATTCTTAAGTACATCAATCATTGCATGTAATTTATTCTGCTTTTTTCTGCGATAATTCTCTCTACTTTTATATTTGCCTATATGATCATCGCATGCATTATATTTAGACCTATTTAGCATACCACAATCTCTACAAGGAGTATATACTGGAAGGGTGTGGCGCCTTAGAGAAGTGGTCAAGGTGTCACCCCCCAAGCGGCAGGTTGACAGTTCGAATCCCACTGGCGACGTTTTGAAGTTAAATCTGCGTTCAAAAATTGTGGCTTATAAGCGGTTGGGAGCTAAACCTGTAACCTTGGTACCACCATCTTGAATGGGAGCCTGCGGGCGCAATGATGTATGTGTTACATCGCAAATCCAGGGAACCGGAAAAAACCCACAAGAACCCGTTTGGCAAGACCCGAGTTAGGAGGTAGTGAAAATCGGTCCTACGGTATGCACCAGAGAAGGCGGATACTANGAATCCATAGCCCCTTTTTTTCTCTTTGTTTCTCGAATAAAAGATATATATGTTATCAGTACAATATATGCTATCTACATTTTTCTGGCTTCGAGCAGTTACTGCGAGAAGGCGGGATAACCAAAAATATAGAAGGGATCAAAGAAGATATAGCATTACTTAGAGAGGTCCTGGAAAAAATAATCGATATACACGTATGCCAGGTATATGATTATACTTCGTGCATAGAATCAAATAAGTTAGGAAAATCCCCAAACATATCAATTTGTGCACGTAATTCATCCTGCTTTTTTCTGCGATAATTCTCTCTACTTTTATATTTGCCTACATGATCATCGCATGCATTATATTTAGACCTATTTAGCATACCACAATCTCTACAAGGAGTATATACTGGAGATTTACGATGATTATAACATCTTTCTGATTTACTACCTCGACCACAGATTTCTCCAGTTCTATTAATATGTGAGCAATGGTATAATATCATCATAACTATATATAATAATTAATTTTATTTTAAAGATTTATCTATCGATTAATATAGTTTCAAAATAATACTACATATACTTTTTGTCAGATCAAACAACGCGCATATACAAACAACGTACATATACAAATTAATAAAATGAGTTTATCTAGTGAAGCAAAAAAACATCTTTGTGAATCATTACAGCAACAGTGCTTAAATCAAAAGTCAGCCAAATATAATGAAGCAAAAATGCTATTTATGGGTTTAACAGATCTTGATTATAAACCTGGCCATAAAGAACATACATTTTATAAATACTGGCTTGCATCCAATGGCCATACCAGCTTTTCTGATAGAAATGATACTGTACTTTTAAACGCATACCAGCCTGAAGAGATTTATTCTCAGTATATAATTCGAATAAAAGAAAAGTTTGCATTAGTTAATCATCCCTCTGAAGTTTATAGAATACCTGATATTCACGAATGTGTTGATGGTATCCAGCCTCTTCGTCTGATTATTGATATTGATGCAAGGCAAAAGTCTGATCCTACAAATCCTAAAGTGCCTTCCTTAGACGATAAAAAAATTACACGAGAAGATTTGTTATCTTGAATTTTAGTTGCTTGTGCAGATGCATTAAGCCTTATTTCTGATTGTATGCTTTTCTTAAATTCGTCTGCTTTAGCTAGTTCATCAAATGCTAAGAAATGTAATTGGCATATTATTTATCCTCATGCCTGATTCATAGATTATAGAGAACTTAAGGGATTTACAGAAAAGGTTATAGAATTAGTTGGGAAACTTTATTCAAAATTTGTTGATAATGGCCTTCCCAAAACACATTTCAACCTTCAGCTTCTAGGATTAGCAAAGGAAGGTCATATAAAAAGACCAGCTATTTATTCAGTTAAAAACGGATTTAATAATCTACTTTACAGAAACTGCCTAATTTTTATTCATTAAGTTATTATGATCTTAAAGATTATAATAAAATTATCAAAATTATATTTTATAATAATCTTATAATACTCATAATAATCTTATAATAATCTTAAAATAATCGTATAATAGTCTTATCTTATAATAATCTTAAAACAATCTTAAAATAATCTTAAAATAATCTTATAATAATCTTAAAATAATCTTATAATAATCTTATAATTATCATAAAAACATCTTAATAAAATCTTAAAAACATCTTAAAATAATCTTAAACAATAATCATATGATTATCTTATAATAATTTATAATTAATAAACTATAATAAGATTATTATTATTAGATATTAAATCTTAAAATAACCTTTTATTTATAAAAAAAATAATATTAATAACTTTAATATTATCTTAAACTATCTTATATTCATTAAAAAAAAAAGTGATAGTTTCTGTAAAGTAGATGATTATCTGGTTCAGCCTAAAGAGAATTATTCTATGATCTGGCCACGAACCTTTTCTTCTGAGGAGCCAGTAAAACAAGAATCCCAGCCTATTAATGATGAAAATGCTTTGAGTAAAGGAGCTAATCTAGTTATTGAAAAATATGGGTGGTTTCAGATTAGAAAATTTGGGAATGGTTTTATTAATTTTTAAGCACAACCCATATTATGTAGACTCGAAGGGTCATTGCTTTGCAATAATAATGAGCTCCGCTTTAAAGAATGCCCTATATATAATGTTAAACATGATAAGAATCAACTTTACGGATTTATTCGAAAAAATGTGCATTTCATACTCAAATGCTATCGGCAAAAACAGTACAAGCCAGAGCACAAGGGCCTTAGCTTTGATAAGGTATCAGACAAAGTTGAGTCAAAAGAAAAGCCTAAGTAGAGATTAATTGAAAGAATAGTCAAGGCTATAAAGCATCCATATACACTTTCTGAACTACCTGGAAAAGTTATTAATGTAAAAGAAATAGAAAATGCTCCAGAAGCTTATCCCAATTTCTTGAGTAAAGAACACACTACAACCCTAATTCGCTCACCTGTTGCCAGTGGGAAAACAAAAACTTTAAGAGAGATTCTTGATTCTTTAGCCAAAAGCGAAGCAAATTTACCTTGTTTTAACTGAGTTTCATATCATAAAACTCTTAGTAATGAAACTAAAAATAAAGTCGAAGTATTACAGAAATCCAGACTTCGTGTGTGCCATTATCAGGAAAATGAAGGCAATTTAGCTATACGTAACTGGGCCGTTATTATTGTTCAGGTCGAAAGTACACATTGTCTTAATTTTCATGGGGGTCATTCTCATGTAGTTATTCTAGATGAAGTGAATGGTATTATGCGACAAATGGCAAGTGGAATCCATGCACGAGAATCTGAAAATGCCATGCGGGATTTGTTAAAGTCGGCTATTCACGTGGTTGCCATGGACGCTTTTGCAAATGAGTCGACTTTAGTCTTCTTAAGACAATACCGGGGTGAAAACATCCAAGTTTTTGATAATAGGTATCAGCCACGTAAAAGTGAGACTGTAAAAATTCTTTATGATTCAAATAAAGGCTCAGAAGCTATATGTAAAGGTCTTGAGATGCTTAAAGAAGGTAAGCGTGTTGTCTTTTCAATGACATCCTGCAAAAAGGCTCGGGCAATAGCTAATCAAGCATCTAAGTTGCAAAAACCAGATGGTTCATTTATTTTGTCACGTGTTTATTTTAGTCAAATGGATGGAAAACAACGCCAATATGACTTTGCTGATATTAATACTACCTGGAGTGGCCTTGATTGCGTAATCTATACAAGTACTGTGGAGTCGGGCATCTCATTCGAAATTCCTAACCATTTTGATGCAATTATTGCAATTAGTAATATTAAAACAGGAGTACACACTGAAGCATTTACTCAGATGCTTTATTGAACTTGTGATTGTCCGTATCATATTGTTTCTCTTTACAATAGTAAAACACATTCTAAGATTTTTAAAGAACCAAATCGTGACCTTATTCGTGCAGAACTTTCGGCCTTAAGGCCTGGAGATTCACCAACTGCAATAAAGGGATGCTGTGAATAGAATAAAATTGCCGACTATTATGTACTTGATTCATCTCCGGCAGTAGAAACCTATATTGAGGTTGAATATCAGAGACGCTTATCAGCCAAATATTTTCCTGAGATTCTTTGTAGTCTTATTGCTAGTACTGGAGCATTGCTAGAATTAATTACAGTAGAAGATACCAAATTAGCCAAAGCTTCTCGTACAGAAGTATCTCATACTATTAAGAAGATTGAATAAAAATCAAAAGCTCTGATGCGGAATTAATAGTTAATGCTCTAGATATCAGCCCTAATAAAGCTAAAATGCTTAAGTTAAATCCTGAACATTCTTTCATTGATAATATAACCTTACAACGTTATTATTTATGGAGAACATATGCTTTAGGCGATATTGGAGGTAGAGATGATATTCGGAATTGGGGTATGAATAATGATAATTGGGTTAAGCTTTGTGACGTAAATTTCGTGAAAAGATATAATAATCCTGAACCTTTACAACATTTTAGAAGGCTGGCATATTTTAGAAGACAAGGTTCTAATGCAATAAATTCTATAAAAAATCTGGAAGTTAAAGAAGAAATGCAATGGGAAGATTCACACGAATCTATGGATCCATCCTCAGTTGATTTACATAAATTTTATTCAGTAAAACAATGAAAGGCAATACATAATCTTGTCCAATCGATAGGCTTCAGTAATATAGATGATACGAATATTCTTTTTAGGGATGATGTGGCAAAAGTTTTCAAACAATCACAGGAAAAAATTGTTAAAATTCGAGAAGATGCATTGTTACTCTTTGGCTTTAAATCTCGGGCTAAGGGAACTCCTGATCTCAAGGCTACAATAAAATTGATTAATGCAATAGTAGGAAATTGGTGCGGTTATACTGTCAAGAGTGGGCGAAGAAAAGAAGAACCAAAAGATCAGTGAGTATAGAAAAGCACATATTGGATTCAACGTGTACCAGATAATGGAGCTGGTTTTGAAACTATAGAAAGAATAATGACTATAAAATCGAATGATCCTAATTATCACCCTACAAATCCAGTTCTTCCGCCATATAAACCCAAATCAGTTGATGAAACTCAAGAACTTTTCGATTCAATACCCATTACTACTGATGTTGTCAGTGATGAAATTTGTAAAGAGAGTTCTTGCAATAATATAGCTGAAAAATCTGAGACTCAAAAATTTCTGAACAATCCTCAAGTATTACTGAAACTAAGATTGAGATACCTGAATCTTTAAGTTCTCTATATTCAGAATTTCTCATTAAAAACAAATCTGATATAAATATTCTTATCTTTTATTACACGAAAAATTTGATATGCCTCAAGAAAGATTAGAAAAATGAAAAAATAATATTCTCTTCGAAATGCGAGATAACCATAATTACTGGAAAAAAGAGCGCGAAAGCATGGGTGAGGTCGCTTTCTTGGAATATAAACATAATTTTGAGGCTAAAATGAAAGTTCCTACCACTTTATACAAAAACGAATTAAAAACTCGCTCTTTAGCCCTCATTGAATATGCGTAATTGTTGTTATATATCTTTCAAGATAATACAATCTATTAAGTAGTAATTTTCGAAGCAGAGAGATTGCTACATTTAACTAGTTATATATCTGGGTAAGGGGATTTTTGTCGCCATTTACAATAAGTGCAGGAAAAAATTCAAATCAAAAATTAATTCAAAGCATAGAGTAAGTAGCCGATAACTATTTTTGGGTCATGGTAGATGGATTTCTCATCTGATTTACATGTCTTCTCTACTGAAATTTCATATAAGGTAAGGTAATTTATCTGATAACCATTTTTGTGATGTCCAATTTTGATCTTAGTTAAGTGATAATCACATTATGCATATGTGGAAGTATACTTTGAGTAATACTAGTAATGCTGAATAATTTTGGGCCACAGAGGTAAAATTATTAGATACATTGCAAAGCAATAAAATTATGCTTTTGTGGGTCACCAAGTCAAGTAAAAAAAGTGGGCTACAAAAGTAAAATTATTATAGATATATATATTATAAAATTATGCTTTTGTGGGTCACCAAGTCAAGTAAAAAAAGTGGGCCACAAAGGTAAAATTATTATAGATATATATTATAAAATTATGCTTTTGTGGGCCACCAGATAGGGATAACAATTTGGCACTATGTGCTTTATCATCGGGTGATACTCGAATGAATTATAACAGTTAGCAATTTGGCGCTATGTGCTTCATCTCTGATCGATACTCAAGTGTATTATAATAGTTAGCAATTCGGCACTATGTGACTCAAACCTGGAGAATTAACTAGAAAGCTGAGGCACTACGTGCCAGGTTCGGGCATAGCCCGCACATCGGGCTCACAAATGACGACCTGTGACTAAGTACATCATTAGCATATTTTTTGCTCATATGACCCAGTGACAGAAAGCAGTCATGATTGCTGTGCCAGCCTATATTATATTGCATGTGGCCTGATATACAAAATATGCTACCTTGGTATGTGTTATAAAAAGTGAAACGTATGTTACTCAAATGACGAAGCAAATACAAATCACACGTTACATTGGCACATGTCTTAGTGGCTCTGAAATGATAATACAAATGTGATCTGCATATCACCTGAATCATTAAAAGGAAACAAATATTAGGCTTATTAAGTGTCAAAATGGATAGCAATAAAATAAGTAGGTTACAGTATACCTATAAGTAGGTTACAGTATATCTATAAGTAGGTAACAATATAACGTAAGTAGATCGCACTATATTAATAGTGCGATCTACTACTTTGGATCTTGCAAGTGGATACTGCAAGTAGCTATGCATCCCGTGATAAAGAAAAAACTGCTTTCGTAACTTGCTATGGAACTTAGGAGTTCAATATGATGCCTTTTGGACTTTGTAATGCACCTGCTATGTTCCAAAGACTAATGGATCAAGTATATGAAGGAATTGCTTGAAAATTTGTAGTAGTGTACTTGGACAATACCATAGTATACTCCCGAACATTCGATGACCACCTGAAGCACATGAATAAAGTATTTTGAAGAATCAAGCAAGCTAGATTACATCTTAATATCGAGAAATGTAACTTTTGGATACAATGACTACCCTTTTTAGGACATATAATTGCACCAAGTGGAATAGCCCCTGACTCTACCAAAATTGAGGCCGTACAAAGGATTCAACCTCTACAAAATGTAACACAACTTTGCTTATTTTTAGGATTAGCTAGATACTATAAACAATTTATCCAAAACTTCTCTGCTATTGCTAAACCATTAAATCGATTGTTGCAAAAAGACGATGGATCCATATTCAACAAGAAGCTTTTGATAAACTAAAGGACCGACTTACTGCTGCACCTATATTAGCCTACCCTAATTTCAAGAAGACCTTTATTTTGGCTACTAATGCTTCTTACTATGGATTTGGTACTACTCTTAGTCAATTAGACCAAAACCATAAGGAACACCCTATGCAAGCAAAAGCCTACGGAAAGAAAAAGTAAACTACGGCACAACTGAACTAGAATGTGCTGCTGTAGTATGGGCAATCAAACATTTTCATAAATATTTAGCCTACCAAGTTCATATTAGTTACAGACCACTTAGCATTAAAATGGTTACGCACTGCTGAACCTAAAGGAAGAATTGGAGGATGGATTCTTAAACTCCAATCGTATAACTTTGAAATCTTTCACAAATCTGAACGGATTCACTCTAATGTCGATGCTTCATCACGTCTACCGACCCAGACAATTAAATCATCCAAATTATGAATTTAAATCGATATAACCAACTTTATGATTATCTAGAATCAGACAAGTTACTAGACAAATTTTACAGACTATGAAAAGAAACAATTAATCAAACAGGCTCGATATTTTGAAATCAGACATCAGCAAATTATATATATGTAATCTTACATAAAATATTACGGCCTGTAATATTACGAAATTCTTACGATCGATGCGGTAGATTACGTAATATATTACGCTATATTACAGTAATATTACAGTTATTATTTCGAAATATTTCGAATTTCAAAATATATTGCAAACAAAAAAATGCAAATTACCCTCTACAGGGGTCGTGTACTCATACAGATCAATAAACTAATGTGTGCAGGAGTTAATATTTTGATATTTTCGCATTGTTTCGCAATATTTTGCAATTTTCAAAATTTTTTAAAAAATAAATAAATGATATACATATTCACATAATCATGCTTTTTTACAGGTTTTCGCAATATTTCACACAGTTTTGCAATTTAATATAAAATTTTAATTTTTTGTTTATTATTATTATACATTATATTTTATATTTATTAAATAGAGCGTTAGTTCATGGTGACCCGTCGCTATGGCGACCCGTGATCGACCAATAAAAATTGATCACATGATCACGCAATCGATTTTTATTGGTCGATTTATCACTAATCAAATTTACATCGTAAGAGAGAGAAAAAAAAAATAATAAGATAAAAAATAAAA
>QKWP01000410.1:161330-187048 GCA_003550325.1 Gigaspora rosea
CTAACCAAAAAATTTTTACTATGATGCTCAAATATAACCTTACATAGATTATTCGGGGTCCTATATTACATAATATTTTGCTTATATTACGGTTCGTAAAACCTTACGTAAGATTATACTATTATAAATTTGCTGATAGACCTAACCTCTTGTATAAAAAGAACTGAAAGGACCCAGAACACCCCTTTCAAGTTATTAAATGGACAGAAGTAGAACTGATCCTATACATGATGCATAAACACTCTACTGCTGGACATCTGGAAACTGATGCTATGTACTATAAGATAGCTGAACGATATTATTGGGATCAAATGTATCGAGACGTCCAAGAATATATAAAGACTTGTAAGATATGTCAAAAGAGACAAAAAGGATGAAGAAAAGAACCTCTCCACCCTATTCAAATAGGACGTGCTTTTGAGAGAATTGAAATTGATCTTGTCGGACCCCTACCAATAACCACTCGAACCAACCGCTATATCATCGTTGCTACCAACTACCTAACAAGATGGCCAGAAGCCAAAGCTGTACCAGATGCTGGAGCTAATACTCTTGCTCAATTTATTTTTGAAAAAATTATCTGTAGACATGGAACCCCAAAGATTATACTCTCTGATCAAGAAAAAAACTTTATCAGTGAAACTATACTAATCTTATGCGAAAAGTTTCTCATTAAACATAAATTCTCTTCACCATACCACTCACAGACAAATGGAATGGTTGAAAGACTCAATCGAACATTATATGAATCTCTCGCAAAAGTAAAAGAAACAGATAACTGGGATTTACATATACTTGCTGTTCTCTTAGCTAATCGAACAAAGAGACATACTACTACTGAATATACTCTATTCCAGTTAGTAGGGTTGTATCAGTCCGGTCTGGTCCGGTTCCTAAGAGGACTATTATCATAGTATTTACGGTCCTGGTCGGGTCTGGTCCTTCGGTTCCATAACGGTCCTTTAATGATTACATCAATCTTAATGTATAAGATTTTATTGGCCAAAAATGATGTAATTATTTACTATTAAATGTAAACAAACATTACTATTAAATGTAACAAACATCATATGATCTACATTACACCTGATCAAAAAATTTGATTGGGTGATACAAATATCACAGTTATGTTTACAAGGACCAGTCCCAGGACTGGTCCTTTAATGGTTCCACAGTCCTTATCAGTCCCGGTTCAGGGCCGGTCTTTTTCAGGACCAATACATCCCTACCAGTTAGTTTATGAAAGTTTATGAAAAACAAGCCATACTACCCATAGAAGCACTTATTCCCATATATTCTAAAGAAAATGAAGATACAAAAATAAATATACAAAACAGTATATTACAACGAGCTTATGAATTAATAGATAAATTACCAACCATACAAGAAGAAGCTCGGAAAAATACCAGAAAATCACAAGAGAAACAGAAAAAGTACTTTGATAAAAGGATAAAAGCTGAAACCTTTAAAATTGGAGAAAAAGTATGAACACAACGAAAAGAATTAGAAATATATTGCTCTGTGAAATTTGAGGATAAGCGAATTGGACCCTTTATAATCCAAGAAAAATTAAACAATGGTGCTTATAAACTTTGAGATATGAAAGGAAAAACCTTACAGAAATATTATAATAGTAATAGACTTGCTAGATATTATGAGAAACAGATATAGGAACCTATAATTGTAATTGAAAATTAGAAATTTCTGGAAGAAATTTATTGTGAAAGAGAGTGACATTTGTGTAAAACTTTGTACACAGCCCCATAAAAATCATTGTATTACACTAACATTTATATAATCCTATACTTCGATTGAAATTTCCCTAAAATATTATCAAAACCCCTAAAATGGAATCTATTACCTACAACCCAATACTATACTCGCTCTTCGAAACTTTCTTTCTATTTGGAGACAAGACCCTGCTGCCCAATACAATTTAGGAATTTTTAGCCAAAATGTAATCCTATGGGATGACCAATATCCAGAACAAGTAATTGATCTTACTCCAAAAGAAGAAATAAACCCCTTGTCAAACTTAATGAATTGCTGCAACTATTTGATGAAGACATAGAAGCTCTTTTATCTATACATGAGGACGAAAGCATTTTGGGTTCTAAAACCCAAAATTAAAATTTGAAACCGAAATTGTTTTTGACCTATTTTACTTGAAAGACGATATTATTTGATACTTTTTTTTTTTTTATTACTTTGACAGTCTTGTCAGTGCTACATTAATAAGTTTACATACTAATCTAAGATTTGTATATAATAAACCCTCCAATTGCAAGCCTGGCATCATCCGGCTATCCGCAAACGCCCAGATGCGACCTGTCGCACTAATTTTCAACAGAAAACTAGAGATTGTGGTCAGCTCTGTCAAAAACTGATCCAAAAAGGCTTAATGCCATTAATTATAAAATTTTTTATCGTTTCTTCCAATAGATTTTTCCTTTCAACTTCGGATTCTTTTTTCCGATTTGGCACTCCTTCTTCGGTATTCATGACTAATGCAACGTTGGACGGACCTGGAGCGCCGAAAGCTGCTCTCTCAGATGAATGAACAGCCGTTTTACTTTCATTCCCAATGTGTGAATCCAGTTTCCTTCTTTTTTGATCTCTTGTGATGCCTAGCTGGGACTCCCATTTTGCTACAGTAATGCAACGGGTTTGCCAGACTAGATCATGGAAACTGTTCTCTACTAAAGCTTTGTAGCATTCTACAAAATCCAACGTTGCTTTTCTTGTGATCAGAAGCGTTCTAATATTTGCTAAAGCCTTTTGTGGAAAAAGACCCCGTATTATGCTTTTCCTTAGCTCCTGAAACTAGGTTCTACTTGTAACAAATAAGGCCCTCCTTAACTTGATGCTATCAACTTCCGATAATATTTCTTGTGGGACACTCTCTTGAGCAATTGAAAAAGCTGCTCTCTCGATATTAAGCCAATGCAATATGTAACTTTCGCATTCGGTTATATGGTCGAGTGTTTCTTCCTCTTCTTGGTTACAACGAATGCAATTGTTTTCAGAGTACATATCTGATCTTCTTCGCTTGAGAACTGATAGTATTGGTACTTCGTTGGTTAAGCACTTCAAACGAAAAGCTACTCTTCTGCTTGTTTTCATTGACTTACACCTGATTCCTATTTTTTCTTTTAAATCATTCCAAAACAATGGCCAGGAGTGCTTAACGACCTTTTCATCTGGTTCAACATATCTTAAGACTCTTGAGAATCTAAAATCCAAACCAGTTTTAAACTCAAAAATCTGCTTGATAAAAAGATGAAGTAGCATCTCAATGTAATTTCCTTTCCACATAGAAATGGCGTCAAGCCTTATATTGTTCTCCAGCTTCAGATTCTCTAAATTGGTGAGTTCTGTTCCTTTTTTTGCCAACTTGTCTGCTTCTTCATTCCATTTCTCTCCGCTATGGCCTTTGATTTTATTAAATTTAAGTACAATTTTCTTTGACTGTGAAAGGTCATAAATTTTCGTAATTAAACTATAACTTTTGCATTTACTCCAACGGTGAAATGCCTCTAACTGTACTTTTGAACTCAGGCTTGCAATTGCCGCCGCACTATCTGTATTAATAACTATATCTACTTCCTTTGGTGCTACTAATAAAACCATCCAAATTGCTACCAACTCTGCCTTCGTTGAAGAAGGCCAAGACTCAAATTCTATATCCCCTTCTGCTATTTTTAAGTTTTAAGGGAATCCAGCCATATCCAACTGTCTCCCATAACTTTCCCCCATCCTTTTCGACTAAAGAACCATCTTATATACTTGAAAACTTATTTTGCCTGCCGCTAACAAACAGTAATATTGACTGACAAGCATATTCGTTAGACCAGAACCTAGCTCTTGCATATGAATTAGTTCCACCACGTGATCTTGGATAATGACCCTGTCTAAAGTGCTATGGTGCCCGCGGCTTTAACTCTCCAGTCACGTGACTTTGTTCACTTTTTGAGCGATCATATGATAGCCAATCAGAATGCGGGATTTTGCATGTGGACGTTTTTTTTTTTGCACGTGAACCCTGCTGACGTTTTTTTTTTTTGCACGTGAACTTTTTTGAGTGTATACCGTCGCACTTTTTTTTTTGATATTGGTATTGAATATTGAACACTTTTGAACACTTTCTTTTTGTGTTCGTGATCACTTTTTTTTTTTACACTTTAAATGCTCTTTACACTTTTTTTCTTTTTTTTTACTTTAGACACTGCTTTTTCGTGGTGCCTCTGGCACTTTTTTTTTGAGATGCCAGTATAATATCTTTTAACGCTTATTTTTTGAGATTCCGGTAGCACCTTTATTATTGCCTTTGGTAAAGCTTAGATTTTTTTACAACGTTTTGGCACATAAGGTTTATTTTTAATATCTGAAATACGTTGATGTTTTGAAGGCAAAATTGATCGCTAAGTAAAAACTACAACTCAAACTGTACTAAGGTATGTCATACAGTATTATATCTTACTGTTTTAAAGCTTTAACATTTATTTATGTTCTTGCGGCAAAAATTGCATCATATAATTAAACTAAATCATATTTACTTAATCATCTACCCGAAGCCTTCTGTGCAATTTAAATTGTTTCACGGTCCTCTCTGCATCATATCCTTCTAAACCTGTTGCATATGCTTCAATATATCTCCAAGCCTTTCGGCTAAATTTTCTAATCATAGGCAATGGTATGCTGTCAAGTATTTCTGGTACACGAATTTGCAGTTGTGTATAGGAATAGTCACATTGTTGGCGAGCAATTCATTTTGCAGCACCCCAAAAACGTTCGATGAAGTTGCATTTGCAGTGAAACTTTGGATATAATTCGAAAATATGTCCGGCAGCTTCAACAATTTCTGCAATTGATGTTTTTTGTTCTAAAAAGTCGGGTTCCATTGCAAGTATGTGTTTTGCTCAGCAATTTGGAACTAAATAAATCGAACAAACAAAGGTATAAAATATATCAATTGCAAATTTAAATAAAATTATTTTTTACTATTACCTTTCTTATCACCTTCCTTTCTTTTACAGTCCAATTTTTGACTATTCCACATGTCTCGCCTTCCAGAATCTGATATGATATAACAAAAAAAAAACATTTGTTAATAAAAAAAAAAATAGTAGCTTTTATGTACCTTTTTAATTCCTTTAAATTTCATAATGCCTTCACCTTCGCCGTCATTTCTATTTTTATCAAAAAAAAACATGGGCTGTACGATTTTTTGATGACCACGAATGAACCAACCGTCTTTAAATTTAAATTTAGGTTCAACTTTTGGATGAAGTGTCATTCTGGAACATAGAAGTGCGTCAAGTGCGTATGCATTATGGTTAGTATTCTGGTCAAAACAAAATACACCTTAAAAAAAAAGAAGGTAATTAATAAGAAAAATTAAGAAATATGGCGCAAATCATCTAAAGAATCCAAAATCATGACTCTTTGGAATTTCGCAAAAAAACAAGAAGTTCATTGCCAATCTTGCGAAATTATGCTCGTCCAAAACAACAAAAATTTCGAAACTATTGTCTATATTTTTTATAATTTTTACTTAATTATTTAAGTGGTGCAGATTTGATTCGACTAGATGATTGCACCATAGAAATTAAAAATTTAAACTATGCCTATTCTGGTTTGATAATGACTCGAGCCCTCTGGTCTAACCCAAGTCATATAGCATCAGCCTCTGTAAGACGTAGAGGGCCGTGGCATGCACATAAGAANTTTTACTTAATTATTTAAGTGGTGCAGATTTGATTCGACTAGATGATTGCACCATAGAAATTAAAAATTTAAACTATGCCTATGCATCCTGGATGAAGAAAATTGAAGATCGGAATTGCTTTTTCACGAAGTTGCTTAACCATATCTTCACTTTTCCAATAACCATTTGCCTGTTCTGGTTTGATAATGACTCGAGCCCTCTGGTCTAACCCAAGTCATATAGCATCAGCCTCTGTAAGACGTAGAGGGCCGTGGCATGCACATAAGAAGTCACTAACCATAATCGATGATCCTTGGCTTTTTTTTTAATTATAGATTCGTTGTCTTCTAGCCAAAAAGATGAATTGTCGTCATTAGCATAAAAATAAGCTTCATCATGGGTAACCAATATGTGGCGAGTATCCCAAATTTCAAGTCTTTCTGGTGGTATAGTTATTTCCATTTCATCGCCGCTATATTGTTCCATTTTTTTTTGACAATTCATCATTCTTGATACCCACTCTTTATGATATTCTTTTAAATCCTCTCGTTCATGGCCATCGAAATAGACCTAATTGTCGAATAATTTAAAAAAAAAATTTTTTTAATACGAACTCTTTATAATGAACCCTCTATAATGAACTTAGAATTTAATAGTTTAGTTAAAGAGGGCTACGGTTTCTTAACTATTAAAAAAAAAAAAAGACAATCTATTGGTTTCTAAAACTTCATATCCCGAATATCAATTATACATACCTCTTGGCCTATAGATTTTTTGTGGAACCCCCATAAGCGCATAAATTTTTGCGTGATTGTTTCTGCAATATTGATTGGCACTCCAAGCAATTTAGGAAAGATTGATGATTCTAATTCTTTTTTTAATGCTAAAGAGGATCGGTCTTTTGGCAAAGTAGAACGTAACCATGTACAAGCCGCTAACTTAAGGTCTTCATCATCAAGCAATGACTCTCTCTTTGCTTGTTTTCCTTGGTGATGACTAGGTAAAGATCCTTGATCAAGAAAAGCTTTTGCCCATCCTCTAAGACAACGAGCCATATATTCTGTATTTCGAATGCCTTTCCAAAAAGTATCTGCAATTTTTTCTAATTCTTTATTTTTTTTCACTATTCAGAAGTAATCTAAAGTATTGGCAAATGGATGTTAACCTTTGTACTTCGTAAGGTTGTGATTTTGCCAATTCTTTTTTAACATTTTGGAGGTTACGGAGCTGATTTCTTAATTCGTTATAACGTTCTTCTATTCGCTGTATTTGTCGTTGAGATTGGTAAGAAATATTTTCACGATATGATAAGGTTGGTAACTTTTCTTTACTTTTTGCTTTTGCATCCCACATTTCATCAAGGGTTTTCATTTTTTTAGCTTCATGTTGAAGCTGTTCTTGCACTTTTTTTTTCCAAAGGTTTGTTCTCGAATTCTCTAAAAAAAAATCATATTATATTTCATAAGTTTAATATTTTAAAAATAACTTATAAATGCTAATTATGTACCAGTGTAAAATGTTGATTTTAATTTTCTATCTGCTGCGTTATGCCATTATATAGCCTTTAATGCATAAGTCTGAAAATTTTCATGGGTTAATTCAAAGAGCTCCCAGTCTTCAAGAATATCATGGTCGTCTTCTACATTATTTGTAACCTTGGGTTTAGCTGCGAAGGTTCCAGTTTTCGTGCGGGCCTTGCTGGATGCAATACGAGATTTGGTATTTGGACGAGGCATCGTTACCTAAAGGTCAAATGTATATTTTTTTTTTTTATTCATTAAAAAAAATCAATTTTTTTTTTTACATTTCATGGGAGGTAAGATGACTGATTTCTCACGAGATTTCTGAATTTTTTAAAACTATCGTGAGAACTAATCCTGGCTGTTTTAGGAAACTGATTGTTAACTAAACATGGATAATTGACAGTTAGGGTTTGCCAGGCACGGGCATAGGCACAGGCACGGGCATGGGCACTATGTAATAGTGCATGTATCGGCACTTACATCGCAATAAAATGTAATTCTTTATTATCCGTCATGATCAAATGCGATTATATCATATTTAATGTACTGCATATTGTAGGTATTTTTTAAATGCTACGCAGTATTTAATTTAATAAATATTGTTACAGTAAATTTTAATATTGGTTTACCGGTGGTTATCTTGGAAGTGCAAAATAGATCATGCGTCTGTGAAATTTAAGCTGCAATGATCAAATTTGCTTGCATCAGAGATGGTAAATACTTCCATCAAGAATAAAATGGAATTACTATAGCCAATCGAGTCTGAAATTATTTCAAATTTTAATTTTGATTTGACAAAAAAAATTTGATCACAGCAAAAATAAACCGAAATTTTATTGTCTTCTTTATATGGCATTATCACGTGATCGAATGCATTGGAAAAAATTTTATAAGTTACATGGTCTATTTCTGATGATTTGATTGGTCAGAAAATAAAAACATATATATTTACTTTTTTACAATTTTTTAATAAAATAGTTAAACTTTGAAAAGTTATTATGCTATCAGTTTAACTTTAAATTTAAATCTAAACCACAAGTTTGGTTCTTAAAGACAAGAAGAACAAATCTTGTGGATTATTTTTATATTTAATAAAATTTTAAAAAAGGATTAACATTTTTTGTAAAGTTATTCTTTATGGAGAGTTAAAGCTGCGGGTACCATTCAAAGGTTATCTGATGCCAAAACCTCTTTAGTTTCTTTATTACTTGTTTTTAATTGGTTTAGAAGAGTTCTGTATTTCGACGAATTTTGCGCTACTGCATTAGGTATGACACCGATTGCTTTGTTTGTATGTATTGACATGTTGAACTCTTCTTTAACCCTTTCACAAAAGTCTGGATCCTCTTTCGTTCCTTTACTCTTGCTATCGTGTATATTTTTGGTTTGAACAAAAGAAACTTTCCCCTCTTTTCCAAGATCTTGCCAACATTAATATCACCACTTTGGGCTGAGCGAAAACAAATTACTTCCTTCTTTCTTTTGTCTTCTGAAACCAAACTCAACTTCCATTCCAAAGTTAAAGCGTTGCTAGGCACCTCTACTTGAAAACCCTTTATCTGCCTTGACGTGTTGTCTGTTAAAAGTAACTCCTCAATCTTTATGAACCAATTTGCCTTTCTGCTCCTATTTGGTAATCTCTTTACTACCTTAAACTCTTGCCACAAAAAAAGATTTTCTGACTTTTTATCAAGCAGCTGCTCTATAAAGAACAAATTCATCCTGCTTAATGATTTGTACGCTTTAAGAAAGACCTCTACACCTACTATCTCTCTTAACTTTGTTCCTTTATTTTCGATGCATATAGAGAGTCGTTTCGTTTGAAGGGTAATGCCGTTGGACTGTGCCTTAAGTAGAGATATACAAGTTAAATTGTCCTTCCAAATTTTTTAAGCCAAATTTTATCCATTTCTGGCCATGTTTCCTCTGTTATACATGCGTCCCGAAAACCTTGTTTGGCCCTTATAATTGTTAGCTCCGTCAGGCTGCCTTTGGTGTTTAATCTTTTTTGAAGACCTGTTAATTGTTTTGTTACAATTTCTTGAGCCAAAGGCTTACACCCTAAAAACCCTTTGTGTAGGACAATGTAATTGCCTGCCTTTTGTGTAATGTTTAGTTTATGTTTAACCATTCGGATATAAGGCTGGTGTATGCTATTAAGGGCCTGAGTTGAGAGCTTTGAAAGCTGTAGAATGTAACTAAGTTTCGGAAGTAGACACCTATTGTTGACATAGACTAGTTGGCTTAGAGAGAGTTTTTTCCAATTTAATGCGATTGTGAATTGTCTCACAATGTCACGTGCTTTCTTCTTTACTAAAGATTCCTTCATTTTTCTATTTAACCACACCCCCAAAAAATGAGTGGTTGTCTCTATACTCTCAGCCTGAACTATCTCATTTTCAAACTGCACAAACCTTTCTTCTTTGCGTAAACTTGAATTTAAAATTAAAAGCTTGGATTTCTTTCCGTTTATTTGGATGTCATTTATTCTAAAGAAATCACTTGCTATTTCCGTTATTTTTCTGAGCTGAGATTTGTTTTCTGCAATCCACGTCGTATCATCTGTATATGCTAACACTGAAAACCTCATCTCAGATTTCCTGTATGATTGTTTAGCCCAATCTGTTACTTCTTCTGTCTGAACTTTATATACTAAATCTTTATTACTCTCTATACGACACAACAAAGGATCGTAAAAAATATGCCATAGAAGGGGTGACAAAACTTCTCCTTGATCGATCCCATCTGCCGCTTCATACGGATCAGTAGGTCCTAACGCCGTAATTACCTTTGCTTTCCTTCTTTCAAAAAGGTTTATAATAATTTTAATTATTTTGCTAAGTAATTTTAATCTGTTCATGGCCAACTCTAAAGATGAGAGGGATATTGAATCAAAAGCTTTACGCATGTTTTGAAATAATATCCACATCTCTTTTCTCTTCTCTTTTGCGTCTTTCATCAACATGTTCATAATATGAATTGGATTTTTGGTTAAACACCCGGGTAATCCTGCAAAATTTGGGCCTTCAAGAATTTTGTTCTCAACGAAAACTCTAGCTAATCTTTTGTTCAGAACTCTTGTGACACATTTTCGGAATGATTCTAACAATGCTATTGGTCTTGCATTGCTTAACGAGTACTCCCATTCTTCACTTTTAGGAATTAAATACAGCTGCGATACTTTCCATTTATCTGGAATGTCACACTCTATTAAACATTTGTTGGCCAATTGCCTAAAAATTTCTTGAGAGCTTATACTCGCTTGCTTGATTAACCTATACCCAATACCAGAAGGCCCCGGTGCTGAAGTGTTTTTGGTTTCTTTGAGTGCTGAACACCATTCTTCTAGCGATATTTCTGATTCTAATTCCATGTACCAACTTTCCTTAATTTTCTCTAAAGGCTTGTATATTCTACTCCATTCATTGGACATAGAACTTAAGTGTGTTCTTCTTTTCCGAAATTGCTGCTGAAAATGTAACATAGTCCTCTCGAGTACCGCTTCTTCCTTTGTTATTAGATTTCTATTTACACCATCTTGTTCAAAAATACGATCTAGCTTAATTGACTTCCATGGTTTATTAAGAAGGCTTCAAAGCATTTTCTTTTGGTCGTTCTCGATCATAGCACATCTACGTTCTATGTGGTCTTCAATTTCTAATCTCTTAATTCTTGACCTTTCAACTGCTGCTCTTGCGTTTAAGAGCTTCTACCATCCCTTTAGATCAATAATTATCTCTTCTGTTAGATTTTTAATTTTGTATCTGCGTGCCCTGACCATGGTTAATAAAATCAATTGTATCGTTGCACTTTTGTAATTCGTCTATACTTAAGCTTCCCTTCTTTGATTTTTGTAATATTCTTATTACTTTGCTAAGTCTTATTGTTGCATCCCAAATATCTGTTTTAGGCTGCTTCCTATATTTTTGGTCCTCCCCATTACAATTTTCTTCCTTGGTAAATTTTTGTTAGCAGCAGAAATGATACTTTGTTGGAAAATATTCCAGAGTTCGTTTAGAGATAAATTGGCTCTACGGTTCTCAACTCCTTTACTAGAACCCAACTTCCTTTTCAGAAATAGATTCAAGTCTTCAGCATAATTTTGCCAATCTTCTTTTGTGGCTTCTTCGTACAAGAATACCCATCTCGTTGATTGTTTCCTCTTCATAGTAGCTTTGTTATAATTTTTGATTAAGTGGTCCATTACTGGTCCATTTGAATAGTGACCGATACAAAATGATGGTCACTGCTTGTGTAGGAGTGCATGTCTTCTATTGTCGCTTCTTTTAAGACTGTTACTAGATTCTCAGACACCCAGATTTGATTTATTCTTGATTTACTTAAATTATTGCTCCAGGTAAATTCTCTCCGGTTAGGATGCAAAAACCTATATGTATCTTGAAAATCCTGACTTCTAAGCCACCTATGTAAGGGGAGGATCTTACTATTTTTATTTCTGCCTGCTCCTTCTCTGTCTAGATGTGCATCTGTAACATGATTGAAGTCCCCATAATGACAAACTGACTAACACAAGATCTGTTCAGGTATCTTCTAACTATTTCTTGTTGAATGATTTTACACATTTCTTTGTCATTAGAGGGTATGTAAACTACTATTACTACTAGTTCCAATTGCTTAAAATAAAAGTTTGCTTCTATTATATATTCATTCTTTCTAACCAAATGTCCTAAATGTTTCTCCCAATCATTTCTAATCAAAATTCCAACTCCTGAACCCTTTTTCTTAACTATTTTCTTTTTCGACCAGAAACCCCTAAAATTATGATCCTTGCTAATTGCGAAATTTCCTTCCTTTTCAGAGATATTTGTCTCTACTAAACCTACAATTCCGATATTCTCCTCTGAAACTAATTCTAATAAACTATCTAATTTTTGTGTACTCTGTTTTAATCCGTTTATGTTGTGGACTCCGATTTTTAAATTTATTTTCTTTTTCTCTTGGATTAAAACTGACTTCCCTTTCTTATGTCTATCCATCATACTTTCCTCACTCAATTCAATTATGTTGGGCCTACATGAAGCATTAGTGAGGTGTTTTGCTTCGCCCATATTCTTTAATTCAACTGGGGCGAAAATTAGGTGCGCAAAGCAAGCAAATGCTCTATTGTTTTGAATTTAGCTTGCATGTCTTCCAATAACTTTCCGATCTCAACATTTCTCCATGTTTCTTCTTCTTGTTTGTTTTTCCTTTTGCCCAGTTCTTCGGCATTTGAACCTGTTGCTACTTTATTTACTACATGTTCTTGTATATTTCCATTAGCAGTTTTTACGCTCCTTAGTAGTTTTCTTGTGCTGCTGCGAGATCTGGAGCTACTACCTAATCTATGGTTTGGATTACTCCTACTATCTATGGCTCTTTTGTGTACCTTAGTTATTCCTGCTTCATATAATGGTCTTTTCCCTTTGTTAACATAGTGAGCTTCTTTTGATACCGAAATTGTTTATTATTTCTTCCAACCGAGTTTTCTATTATCATCAGCTATTCCAACTTTGTATTGTAATAATATATATTACATTTTTGAGCTTGTAAAAGTTCCTCTTCTGACTTGAAAAAGACATAAGCCCTTTGTCTTTGGTTGCCATGACGGTTGTTTAAAATATGTACTGCTTGCACGTTGTATTTTTTTAATTGACGTAAAAGTAAACTATCATATGCAGTTGTTGGTATATTGGAGATTGTACCCCTATATTTATTTCTCTCTTCTAATTTGGCTATGTCGAACTTTCCAGGTATTGTTCTGTAAGTTTTACCATAATCCAAATGCAGAGACCAATTCTCTTTTAACGATTTTTCTCTTTGTTCTGAACTTGCTAAAATCTTTATGTAGGCTGCCTTTGTGAAAAAATTTTGTTGCCATGCAATTATGGTTACTGCGCCAAAATAACTTAAAAAACTTTTGATTTCTTCAGCCTTTAATCACTTTGGCAAATCCCACAGTATGAAGAAATATGTTACAGTTTTCTCGTAGTCTTCAGTCTTTTGGGCTGAAATTTTGTTTACTGGAGCCCATGCTGAATTGTAAATATTTTCATATTGTTTGGTCCTTTTGTTATTTAATATTGCTATTGAATCTTCTTTTAAGTGAGCTTTTCTGATAATATGCTCATTAAGCCCATAGTCTAGTATGCCACACTCTTCCTGTATTAAAGTGTCTTTGACTATTTCTATTTCATTATCATGATTGCATACAAACTTTTCTTCTTCTTCATGATTTCGTTTACGCAAATTGCTTTGTACTTCTATCTCTATGTTGCTTATCCTACTAATAATCTCAACACTTGGTTGTGATGGTAGTAATTCCATATCAACTAGCTCGTTTTTAATTTTAATGTTCTTACTTTGAGCTCTGTTTTGCTCTTTATTATGTTCTAACGTAGCTATTCCTTCCATTTTTACCATGCCCTCAACTCTCATATTAATGTTATCAGACTAATCTAACAGAAATTCTTCCTCCTTTGTTAAACTTTGTTCCCTTGCTTTCTTGTGTTAAGCATATGTATAAAAACGTAACACATTACGAACGACTGAAATCAAGTACACTTTACTAGTGCCCAAATATTTTGCAACTTTTTTATCTTCTTCCCAAATAAATTTGTTTTGTTCTATTTGTACCAGTGACTTTTCGTCCTCCACTTGTTAAAAAAATTCTTATAATCAGGAAGTTCAAGCATTTTACACGTTGTTTTGCACGTGTTTGTTTGTTGTTTTGTTGTTTTTGTTTTGTTGTTTGTTGTTTTATTGTTTTGTTAGCTTCTACGTTTATTCGTCCCGATTTAGCTATTTGTTTACTTTCCAAAAGTGTTTGTTTGTTTTGTTATGCTAACGATCTACAATACAGGGTAATGACAATTTTCCAAAAAGATTTTTCCTTTGTAAAATTTTTCCAGAAGAATACAATTTTCTTGTATTTCAAGACTTGTATCTTTAAAGAGTTACAACTGTTCTAATAAACTACAGTCAACCCTCCATAAATGCAACTCGTAGGAACAAGCCTACAACGTGCATTTAGGGAAGTTTGCATTTAGAGAGAGCCAATTAAATTGCAGCTTTTAAAAATTAGATCATCAAGTTTGCGTAACTTTTACCAAAACTGTATAACCTATCTTAAATACTAAAATTTGATTGGCCACGTGCATTTAGGGAGGTTAGTGTGATATAAAATGTTATTCAAAAGAACGTGCATTTACAGAATTTAGAACGTGCATTTAGCACTAATAACATTTTATAGAATAGAAAAAAAACGTGCATTTAGGGAGGTATTGCATTTATGGAGGTTGCATTTATGGATGTCTGACTGTATATGTGATTTTCCTTGCTTCACCTTTTTCCTTAAGGCTATTTTATGTGTTTACTTAGTGTGATTGTGATTAAATTTAGAAAATTCTTTAGCTCCAATTTTGGTCACAGTGATCGACGGGAAGAGTTATTTGATACTTTTTTTAAATAGATTGAAATTATAAGGAACATATTTATATAAATTTTATTTGCTCTTCCTTATAAAAAATTTTAATTTTCTCTAATAAAGACGAAATAGGCCTTTTTCAAAAATCAATTTTGGTGGCATTACTACTCTTATCTAAAGAACTAATTGAGAAATCTAATGTGATAATATCATTGTTAAAAGACTTGACTCAGACTCTTAACCACAAAAGGCTACTTAAACTAATCCTTTTCTTCAAGAAACTTGGACTGCACAAGTTGATAAAATCTTTCAAGACTTATCTAAATTCAAACAATCTCGATGTGAACAAAGACAGGCCATTGAAGCCCATTATTATTTAGGAACTATAATAGAAAAACAAACTGAATATACGGTAGATCCCAAATTAGAGAACAAATTCGAAAGGTAAAAGGAGACCAAAAAACTCAAGACATTTAGAAAGGAGCCCAAAGAATTAGAAAAATCTTTACGATTTGTCCTAAGGACTTAATGTACCAATATTTACCTTTCAGTAACCCAAATAACTAAATTAAAGGATGGGGATTATACAGTTCTATTAGAAGAATTAGAGAAGGAATTTACGGAGTAAATTTTCTTAAGAGATCGGAAATGTTATAAAACAATAGTTATTATTTTATTATTTTATTATTTTATTTTATTTTTTTTTTTATATGTCAAAGTTCCTGCTCTGGGTGAGAGTTTATTTCAAGCTTGTGGATCAAGGGCGCCTCTTTGGGCACGTCACAATTGAGTTACATTAAATAAGGGTACAACTAGCCACATGTACAACTTTTGGTTGTCTAATTGAAGTAGTCCGTTCGAAGGTTCTACACTAGCTGCTATACCTACAACCCAACTAGGAGATTGCCTATTTAAACCCTCTGGTCCAAGCTTCGCATGTCAATTCTACTTGTATTACCGGCACAGCCCTCCGATACATTAGTCAGTCGAAGACAGTTCTGGATGCTAACTATATCCCCTTAGGATTAATTTATCCTTGTGGTACACTTGGTAGAGCAGTCCCTGTCCCACACAGGTATTACCTACGCTTCGGTAACTTGCATTACCTACTTCTGCCCTTGTAAGGTTCACACTGACCCGGTACCCCCATTACTTTCCTACCAGTCCATCACCGGATACTCCAAACTTTCAATCCAGTTGGCCGGAAGGGTTGATCTACCCAGCATTAGGTGCTACTATGGTTTTTCTTCCCCTGGTACCTAATTCCGAACATAGGTCCTTTTCTTCCGGTACGACTCCGGCGACCAGATTGGTGGACCCTCTCCTCCGAAGGTCATATCGTCCAGTTCTCCAGCTCCAGTTTCCAATATTCCGGTTCTGGTAGCACCGTCAAAGATCGTTGCTACCTCCTTACTTGGGACATTCCAAATGGGTTTCATTTTCCCAGTTCCTTGGATTTGTCTGTATCACCAGACACAACTTCGCCCGAAAGCTCCCATTCGAGATAGTAACTAAGGACTACAGGTGATATACCCAACTAATCGACAGGAAACAGTTAATATAACACAGGTCTTTTTTCCAAAGCATCGCCAGTGGGATTTGAATCCTGAATCTGCCACTTGAAGAGTGACAACTTACCAACTTCCCTAAGTCGCCACACCCTTTTATTGATTTTATTTTATTATAATTTTGTATTAATATTATTATCTTGAGAAGTTGGATATTTAGAATAGTTATACTGTTTATAACGCTTATACCGCTTATAATGCTTATACCGCTTATAACGCTTATACCGCTTATAACGCTTATACTACTTATAATGATTATACCGCTTATAATGCTTATGACGCTTATAATACTGGCCCCACCAGGAGTCTAGACACTTTTGCAGTAACGTGACCATCACGTGGTGTGGCGTCTTCAGATTAATTTTTTGGCTTTATTGTTAAGGTTAGGGTTAGGGTTCGTGTATATAGCCTTAGAAGGTCCCTATATATATGTAAAATCGCGCTCCGGACATTTTTATGTGGGTTTTAAGGTCGATTTAAACACTAGTTTTCGAGTATTTTCGCTCTTTTCTCTTTTTTTCTTCTTGTACACGTGTTTTGTTTTGATGACGGACTGATCCGGGACAATCAAAATTTACATTTTCCGATTGGTTAATTCTCATGCGCCACGTCACGTTACTGCAAAAGTGTCTAGACCACTGGTGCGGTTTATAATACTTATACTGTTTATAACGCTTATATCGCTCATGTTGCTCTTGTAGATTATAATGTTTATCATTGTAAATCACTTATAACACTTATTCTAAAGTGTATTTAAAGACACAGAATTTCCTTTAGTCAAACTACCGGTACTTCTATTTATTATACATCTTGTACTAGGATTTCTTAGGAACAGAAACCTAAGGATAGCCCTACCTTAGATTATTAATAAAGAAATCATTCATTTTAATAACACCAAGTTTATTATCAAGTAATAGTAATATCAATAATTCCTCATTGAATACTATTACGAACTGCCCTTAGAGAAGAGTATAATTTCTTACAGACATTTTACAGACTAAGAAATTATACCTATCTCTTGAACACTACTATAAACCGATAAAGGATCCCTGTAGCCGTGTCGTTGTTATAGTAAGGAGTTAGAGAAGGCCTTCCTACTATAACAGTAGTTTTTTGTGATAATCTTATGAGTCTTTATTTAAAATTGAAGAACCAAGAGCAGTATTGGTCTATAGATATTCTTTAGCAGTACTTTTTTAATTTATATAAACAATAAAAGCAGGATTACTAAAGTTTAAAAAAAATAAAACATTTTTTTGCAATTTTATTTTAAATTCTAATTAGCTCTAATTTTAAATATTTTGTATTAATAATTGCAACTAATTAAAATTATAGATAGTACTTTATATTTTACTTCAAAAATTCTCAGATCTTTATTTAAATTTTTGGTTTAACTTTGTTTATTTTCTATAATTAATTATTTTTTTTTAGAACTTTTTTAAATCTTTACTTTTTTATAATTTTATTTATATTTTGTTAACCAATTTCAACTGGTTAACTAATTAAGTATTTACTTAACTGTTTACCTAAATTTATTTAGTTTGAATTGATTAACCAATTATAGTTCAAATTACTAGTATATACCTTATATCAAAATATTTATTCTACCTTATTTTTTTAAGCACGGGAGACATTCGATCCTGATGATTTCTGGGATCTACATTACACAAGTATTTATACAGAATTGTAGTCTAAAACCAGAATTTTCGGGTATAAGCAAACCTAAAAAAAAAAATCAAATCATGTAATACTTT
The DNA here is from genome assembly GCA_003550325.1 of Gigaspora rosea. Classification (NCBI taxonomy): domain Eukaryota; kingdom Fungi; phylum Glomeromycota; class Glomeromycetes; order Diversisporales; family Gigasporaceae; genus Gigaspora; species Gigaspora rosea. Next base: position 179,306 of record QKWP01000410.1, read on the forward strand.
ACTAATAAAATAGCTTCTTAGGGAACGTCTTTTCAATAAACTCAAGTTGCATCATTTGCATCACGCTGCATCACGGTAGTTATAGTGAAGGTTGAAGTACTATCTACCGTATAGTAAGAGGTAATAAAAGTATATTGTACTGCTCAATTCACAAAGTTCAACGTTGTTTTTTGTATGTTTATTTGTTTTTTAGTTATAATATTAACTTGTTAGCTTTTATTTTCAAATTTTGTAGACTCTTCTTAAAGTTATGATGGTTCTTAAGATATTTAACACAATAGAAGTTATTTAATATATACAATAGTATAGTTTTATTAATTACGCGGGTTTTTAAGAAAAACTATTAAGGGACGTGTAACTTGTTATCAAAACCTTTTAAATAAAGTTTTTAAAACTGTAAAATTGCTATTAGTGCGTGAATTAATAGTTGGATTCTTTTACAACGTGGGTTATTTTATTTCGAAGAAAATTTTAATATATGAATAAAGCCCGTTGATTGTTTAACGATTATCTATCTGTTTTGACAAAAATGATATCACGTGTTAAAAAAGCCAGTTTATTATTGGTTAACTACCTTATAATAATCCCCGTGTTTTTCCGAAAAATGAGAAAGTCCCCCATGCTATTTTTTTATAAAATAATTTATTTTAGGATTAATTGATTTGTAACCGTAGGTTACAGAATAAATTTTAACCGTAAATACTAAGATCAGGTGTAACGTGACTATCAAACCAAACTTTCTATAAAAACAAAACCGTGCGATTAAGGTTAGGGTTAGAGTGAGGCTTGGTGTAAGGCTTTGGGTTAGAGAGGGCTTTAGTTACATTAAAATTTAGCAAGGAATTTTTTTTGTTAGAAACCGAAAGGTAGTTTCATATGTGAAATTTTGATTTAGAAGCAATTTTTGGCAAAACGAACGTTTGTTTTGACTTTTTCAAATGTGTAACGTTACACCTGACCTTAGAATTTGATTGGCATGTTGGGATAGGTTACAGTAACCTTTATTTTAAATTACTAAATAATTTGTCAAAACAAAATTTTATATATAATTCTTTTTTTATTAAAATTTTATTTCAATAAAATATATTTTTAAATAACTAAAGATTGCAAAATTTTAACTTGAACCAAAAGATTTTTTATTTTTAATATAATGTATTTACTTGTAGAATTTAATTTTATTAATAATATTTAAAAAACATCAAAGCTCAAAGTTTATAAATTTTATATACTGTATAAAATCAGATAACTGTTATAGTATATATTATAGTTATAATACAGTATTATATATCTTTACTATCAAAAGATTTTTCTTTTTAATATATACTATATATCAATATTTAAATATCAAAGTATTCAAAAGTATTCAAAGCATTTAATTTAATATAGATTACTTAATAAAATGTGCAATTCTGGATAATTAATTTATTCACATGATACGTATATTTGTATTTGTATATAAAATAAACGATATCGATATATTGTTATAATACTGTTGATTAAAAAAATTTATTTACAAAAAAAAAAAAATGTAGTTAACCCATTAAACTATTTTTGGCAAAACAATAAATTGATATTTTATGCCGTCTAATGATGCATTCTTTTAAACAGCCTTACTCCGGAGTAATAGTAAGCTCGCCAAATAAAAACTTCGAGGATTGATATGACTAAAATAAGTTGCAAGCACATATTATTTTTCTTATCATTATACAACGTTCTATAAACGCACATTGATTTTAAAAAAAAATAAATGCACTTTATTATTTTTTTTCACTATTGCTTTGAGGACTTCATACTTGAACAAAAATAAAATCTAACTAATTTTCAACTCGTCGTTCAATTATTTTTATTTAATTAAAATTATTTTTATTATATCAATATAAGAATAATAAAGATACAAAATGCTTGTTTACATATATATCGCAAAATAATAATTTTTCAAGCAATAAATTGAATTAAAAACAATGTTCTTTTCTTTTTTTTTAGACAGAAATAAGTAGAAACAATAAAATAATAAACATAGATACAATAATAAAAGAACAGAGATAAGAATCCAAGACGAGAACGAAGGTCGATTTTTTTCATTTTGTTTCGTTAATTTGCGTAATAAGAACGAGTAAGTTTACAGAGTAAATTCAAATTTGACCTGCAAATAAATGGAAGTACATTTATATCGATCCTTAATATGCAACGGCAGTAAGTTGAGACATAAATGGTACTATAATCCAGTCAGTCAATATCACTCTAATTGAACAAGGTTATAAATAATCAACAACATTAAACTCACCAGTAATATATTCCTTGAATTCTGGGCTCAATGGACTGGATGGAAATGCGTAGATAATATTATTTATATTACCATCTAAAAAAAGAAAAAAAAAACATTGTTAGATATCTCAAAATTTGGAAAAGATTTAAATCAAACGAACTAATAACAACATACGTTCATCATAACGAATTGGTAAATCCTCGTTATGTCGCCAGTTACCATCAACCACAAATTTAAATTGCTGCTGTTTAGTGCGGTCAATGTCAACAACAGCAACGAAATCATTTGTTTCAGGTGAATAATGCATTTCATGAGTATTTGCTATTATAAGTAAAGATAATAAATACAACGGTACTTGTATAAAATTATTAAAATTTTTAAGTGTAATGCATTATTAGACGCGTTTAATACTGTACCTTTCCAGTTATCAAAATCACCAGTAACGAAAACTTTGTTTCCGCCATGTCTCCAATGGAACTATATATAAAAAATAAATATATTAGTTCAAAACCCTTTTGATTAATTAATATATGGGGTCTGTTCCTTGAAAATCAAGTTTTGATCATATGATTTACTATGTCCCGTAAGGTCATTTTCAAGGAACAGACCCCATATGATTGTATTTTTTTTTTTTTACTTACTTCAATAGGTATTATATCTTTAGTTAAAATTTTCATTTCCTTAAGTTCACCAATAATATTGGTGTCTACTTTAACATCTCGTGCAATTTGTTCACTTGAAACAGAGGTTTCGCTATCCGGTTTCAATTCTGAAAGAGTTCCCGTGATAATATTTGCGGTTTTAGACTCTGGAATGTGAGTCCCAGTTGGTTTAGAATCCTTGACAACTTCTGGGCTTTCTCTGTCCTTTTTAATTTTCTTTGATTTATTTTCCTTTTTAGCATATTTTTCATTAATGGATACATTCTTTGAGGTTGTTCTATCTGGAATTTTAAAACCATTTCCTTCAACGAGGGAAACCAAGCATAATAAAGTAACTAAAATTAACTGCAATGTCAAGGTAATAAATTTATCAGCCCAAAAGGTTGGAGACAATTGTTTTGGAAGAGGCATTTTGATTAAAAGAAATCCGAGTATAAAAAGAAAGTCAAGGAAATAAAAATAAAATTTCGTTACGCCTTCTCAAGATAATTATTAGAAGTTAGAGTATTATCTTGATTGCAGGTTAGAAAATACCGGTAATTGAGGGGAAGATTTATACGTTAAAACAATCAATTGGAATAATTGGAATAATTGGAAATACACATATTAAGACAATTAAGACACCAACTTTCTTTTTATGTACAGTAGTTTATCATAATGTCTCAATTCATTACCGAAAAGAAAACCCCGCATTTCGTATTCAGTATAAAATGATAAATTAAAAAATCCTGTTTTTTCAAAATGTTTACTATTTCATAGAAATGCATCTCAACTTGTTGAGATATTTTGATAACGAAAAGAATAGGAATAGTAGTACAATTATAGATAAACTGATAGGCTGCTTCATTTCATTTGTTACTTGAGTGACATTATTTTTTTTGCCCTTGGATCTTAATTAATATTACCATTTCAGTTCACAAGCAGTATAAAACCAAGTCCTGAAGTCGTCGATGATATTCTAAATCGATTTCTACCCACATACGAGCTACATACGAGCTACATACGAGCTACATACGAGCTACATACGAACTACATACGAGCGTTTCGATTCTACATTTAGTCACGCTGATTTACTAAAATGAAACTGAAAAAAGACTCAAATCTTTTACAATTCCAAAATAACGATCATTCTTTATAAATAATTCACATAGTTCGACATACATGATTATTCATTCTGACTAACAATTTTCTGAAAATCAAAAAGTAAATCTCCGTTCTTTACAAACTATCGAGATTTTAAAGATACGACATACGTTCGTATGTACTGTACGTACGTATACGTACGTAAATTATTCTCATCTATATATCTGATATCATAAAAATATGATTGGGTCGATCTAGATCTCATTATAATTATTATAATTATAATATCGATATATATATTTATTTATTTATAATTATTAAGGCTATTTTATATTATTAAGACTATTTATTCGTCATTATTACAATTATATGCAGTATATGTTCAATAATTTAATAAATATATAATTTTAAAATATATGTACAATCATTCCTCGATATACTGATATAGTCCTATCCATCCTAAAAAAAGGTCAAATTGTAAACATTAGTCGTAATATATTTGATTTTTTTTTCGAATATTCGAATATATATATTTTTATTTTTATTATATATATTTTATTTTTATAATATATATTTTATTTTTATTATATGTATATATTTTTATATATTTTTATTTTTATTATATATATTTTATTTTTATAATATATATTTTATTTTTATTATATGTATATATTTTTATATATTTTTATTTTTATTATATATATTAAAAATATATTAATCATATCAGATATAGTTGTTAAAATTAAAAAATTATGAATTCCAAGTAAAAAAAAAAAAAAAATTTTGTCTTTGATTTTAATTTTATAATACCGGTTAGTTAAGTTACATAAATATACAATTAAATTTCTTTACATTGTCAAAATTATAAAGGAGATTAAAATTATTACGTAAAAATTTTTTTTAATAACATATATACTTCAAAAAAAAAAAAATTTATTATTTATGTTATACAAACTTTAGGGGGTTAGGACGAATTGAGATATTTCGTGATTCCAAGGGTCAGAATCGAACAATTTTTACATCGTTCGATTCATCTTGATAAGATGAATCAAATGGTACAAAGATCCTTCGATTCGGATTACGAAAAATATTTTTGTTATTGTGAATGTCCTTCATATTTTACAGCATGAATTTAAATCGGACTTTCAATCACCGATATTGAGCAGATTAGTTTTAAATAAATATTTTTCTGTTCTCACGCTAGATATAAAATTTGATTGGCCGATTCTCGTCAATTAAATATTCTTGTTATTTAAAATCATCTGCTCAATGTCTATAAAATACTATACAAATTGATCTTCGAGCTCTAAGTTGTTCATTATATCAAATTTATCAAATTACACATATTCTACAATTTTAATGACTTTTTACTAATTAAATTTTTATGAAATTACATTTTTTTTAGTACGTATTTCGTAATAGCCAATTAGTAAAAAAAATTTCATCAAAATTACGTAGATTAGTATTGTATTACATATGTTGTGAGTGGGAAGTTGATTTGGAATTTCCTAGTTAAATTAGGGTTAGGTAGTGTTGTCCAATGGCCCAATAGTTTTGGATATTGACGATTGGACGGATGTCCTGTCCTTTACTTATTTGTGCCGGTAATACAAACTCCTAAAAAGGCAACTACCAACCAGTGAGTTCGAATTTTGATCATTTCGGATCAGCCCACCATGAATTCCGAACGCGTGCAGAAGAAGAAAAAAAGCGAAAATACACCAAATCTAGTGTTTAAATCGACCTTTGTGCACTAATTAAAAATGCCGGGGACGAAATTTTACATATAATACAGTAATGGGCAACTATCTATGGCTATACCTCCTCCTAACCCTAACTTTGTGTTTTTTACACACATTGTTTATTTACAAATTTAAATTTCCTTTTTTGGGTTGTATTACCGGAGGGTATCCCTATCTGCTATGATATAAATATTCCGAATCATACACAACTTGGTAAATTGTAACTAACGTACAACTGATTACCATACAATTATTATCGTTATAGAAAGCCTGTATACGTGCTTAATTCCTATTTGAGGTTAAATAAAACGTTTTGATATGCGACCACAAAATGTTCCTAATGATAATATCGATATCAATGAAGGTGTTACAATGCAAGCAAGAAATTCAATTTGAACGTATCGAAGGAGAGACATCTCAAGAGTTGGAAAAAAGATTCAAGAGATATCAAAGGTAAATAAATTCAACATCAGTATCTTTCCTATTGGACTTGTTTAACCCAATTTTTTTTTTAAATAGTAAAAAAATATCTTACGTCGACAAACTTTAAAAACTGGTCCTATAATAAATGTCTCTACGAGAACAGAGCTTTACTAATCGCGAGAGGATATCAAACAAATTGGGAAGACTTAAATTCCCAATGGAAAAAAAAATTTTAAAACTTGTAAAACAACAAACACGCGACAAAAAGATAATTTATAAAGTAAAATAACTTTTTTCATTCAATACTATATTGTGATCATTATCTAAATTTAACTTTTTATATATTTTTTATAACAGATCCAAGATGAACCGACCCTAAAACACCTGTGGTTTGGTATCGAAAATTCACAAATCATTGAAAAACTTAAAAAGCATGTAAGAATCAATAGTATTTGTAGTTTTTATCCATAATATTTTGAAGATCGTTGTTCAATACAAAGCATGGTATTCAAAAGAAATAATTACTAATTACAAAATTAACAAATAATTTGTTTCTAGATCGTGATAAAATTGATCAATTTAGAACGAAAATGAAAATTGGAAGTATGCGACGTTTTCGTAGAAAAAGTTGAATAATTCAATTTGAACGTATTGAAGGAAAGACATCGCAAGAGTTGGAAAAAAGTTTCAAGAGATATCAAAGGTAAATAAATTCAACATGGTATCTTTCCTGTTGGACTTGTTTAACCCAATTTTTTTTAAAAAGATATCTTATGTCAACAAACTTTAAAAACTGGGATTTATACTGATATTATCAGAGAGACCAATATCGGCATTGAGAGACTATAATAAATGTCTCTACGAGAACAGAGTTTTACTAATCGCGAGATGATATCAAACAAATTGGGAAGACTTAAATTCCCAATGGAAAAAAAAATTTTTAGAACTTGTAAAACAACAATTGTGTCGAGATATAGAGAAGTTTATCGCTGGTCGATTAACCATGTATTGGAAGATAGAAAAATTAGATTATCATTTAATGTTTTATTCGTTTTTTTTCACATTTGTTATTTTATATTATGTATTATTATTTTATAGATTTTTTATGATACTATCGCATTCTGACATCTCATTCGTTGTATTTTATTATTTTTTTTATTAATAAAGATTTTTTTAGCTAATCTATGCAAATTCGAGTCAATTAGATCTGAATAAATGCCAAATAAAATGTACTTCGTACTATTTTTTGCAGTATAAATAAAGTTGATCTGGTGGTGAATATCTGTAAACATAAGGCCGTGCAAAGTTAATTCTTCGTTTTGTATTACATAGTATTCAAAATTTTGGTCGGAAGGTGGATTTTTTTTTTTTAATGTATGGTAAATTAGTAGACTCATGCTCATATGTAAGCATGCAAAGCTAATTTGTCATTTTGCATAGCATGGAATCAGAAAAAAATTGGTCATATCGGATAATTCCATTAAGATCTCCATCGGGTGATACCAGAGAAATTTATGGAAAAAAAATAAGTAGTAATCGAATAATTGGACTTAAAAAAAAAAAAAAA
>QKWP01000410.1:189171-280401 GCA_003550325.1 Gigaspora rosea
ATTTGGAAGAAGTTTGTCTTTAGTACTTAGATATATATGAGTTGCTAGTGTAATTGTATTTATAGATATCTTATAAGGATAGAAAAAAGATTGTTTAAGCAGGTGTTTAATAAAAGATTTAAGGGTTTGTGGTTTTGAAGTAGAGGAAGGTTGTATTTTTGTAGAAAACGATTATAGCAAGTTTCCTCAGAGTGATATGATGTAATGTTATCTGAGGAAATATTTGTGTCTTTTACAAGGTCGCTCACCGTTTTAGGCTCGGCTCTTACAGCTGCGCAGGTATCCATAGTCTGTCCTGTTCATTGGATCTGACCGTCGTTATCCTGGACCTTCGCGTAAATAGGCTTATCCACCTGCCTACTTACAACATTTTCCTTATTAACTGCAATGGGTGCATCTTTTAATAAGGCGGTGGCTGAAAATTTTTTATTTTAATTCTTCAAATCTATAGAATTCAGATAAAAAAATTAGCATCAAATTTGGTCAAGAACTTATAGAGATACCTTTAGTTAAAATTTTTTATTTTCAAAAATGTAATTACAAAGAAGTTGTGCCAAAATTGTTTATAGAAACTTTTATCAAAGATATCTCTATAAGTTCTTAACCAAATTTTATGAAATTTTTTTATTTTAATTCTACAAATCCATAGAATATAAATAAACAAATTGGTATCAAATTTGGTCAATAACTCGTTAAGATATTATTAATAAAATTTTTTTCATTTCTAAAATATAAATCACATACCAAATTTGTTTACAAGAACTTTCATTGAAATATCTCTATTAGTTCTTGGCTGAATTCAATAAAAATTTTTTATTTTAATTTTACAAATATGTAGAATTAAAATAAAAAAATTTTATTAACTTTGGTCAAAAACTTGTAGAAATATCTTTGATGTAAGTTTTTCATATTCTTGTAACATTATCTACAAAAGCAAACATGAATAATATTGAAATATAGATTTGAATCCATAAATATACCAGTAATATACCTTAGTAACTGCAGCTATATTTATGGATTTAAATTTATATACTATGCTGTGTATAGTACTAGTTTAAGAACAACTGTAGAATGCAGTCCAAAATTTCTGGGTATCATATATAGATCATTATTTTGTGTCATATTTGTGGCCCAGAACAAATATTTCTTTATAGTGTAAAAATGAAGATGATAATAAAGTTCATTAAATAATTCCTTAAATATTTTTTTATTTCTTTGACAGTCTTGTCAGTGCTTAAATACAAATTGAATCAACTAATTAAGCTAATTCTAGTAATTACTACTTTGCAATTGCAAGCCCAGTATCATCTGGCTACCTTAATTTGTACCCAGATGTGACCTGTCACACTAAGTCACGTATGATCCAGAAATTTTATCTTGGCTACTTGGCTATCTTACAAATCAAAATATCTTTAGACTATTTGTATCATATGAAATAATTTTTTAATTAGTAGAAACTAAAAAGTCATATGAGTTGATTGAAAATTGCTAATTTTGTCCTGTGGGTCAATAGTGTAGTAGTTGTATTCCCAAAACATTAATTGTTCCAAATGTATAGTACCAGTTCAAGCTCTACTAGAGGACAAAATTAACTATACAAGGTCATGAGACGGATAAGCTAGACTAGAATGCTAGACAGCTCAGCTATATTAAATGTATATGGTGTGATTTTAGCAAAAAAGAATACCTCCAGTAGAATTTTGGTCAAAATACAAAGTTGGATGCTTTTAGTAAAATTCTGGTTGAAAGAAATTTAGGACAGTTCCAGTTAAACCTCCAGTTGTAAATAAATCATCCAGATATAATTTGGTTGCAACAATTTAGAAATATGTCATACTAATCTAATAAAGAAAAGAATTGCAGGATCTGGACTTAAGAGGACCTGCTTCCACCCGAAATAGAAGGATGACTGATAAAACACCTTGAAAAGGTTAGAATAGAAGAAAAACACTAGTGTTCCTATGAACCAAACTGAGCCTAAACCTATATTGAGTTCAGGTTCAGTTTGAAAATTGAACTGAAGCTAAACTAAACTATTTTTGAAAATTATATTTAGGTTCAATTCAAATTTGAACTTTTATTATTAGGTTCAGGTTCGGTTCAGGTTGAATATTCATAAACATGTTTAAATTTGAATAACATTGGTACAAATAGAGTAAATAGTTCCCATCTATCATATATATGTATAATATATATATGTCATAAGTGGCAGGATTGGCAAGCTATATATCCGGTGAATTTTTACTGAACATTGGACATTTCCAATTTGTTCTATGCAATGTCCAATGTCCTATAAGGCGCAGCTTTAGTTGGTATAGAACAATGTCCATTACTTTTGCATAGGACAATTCGGACAGTTTTCCAATGTCAAATATGTTTAAATACTAATTTTTAAAATCTCCTAGCGTTAGTACATATGGTTGAAAATGTACTCGTACAATATAAACCTATTGTGCCTATGATTTTGTGCAACAAATCATTCGAGAATTTTAATATATTTTATTATTTTTTATTGATGGCTAATAATTTGAGTATTAATAAAGTTATAAATTCGTTAATTAAAGTAAGAAAGTAATGCAATTATTTTATTGACGCAATGGTATAAAATCTCATGTTATAAATTAGAATTTATTATTAAGGACCAAATTTATACTAACATTAAAATCTTCATAAAACAGTACAATCAGGTTTCTTATATGAACGTGAGCTTAAGCTCATAAAAATTATCAGAATTAAATTTTCTAACGTGAGGCGATCAACCAGAGATGGCAAATTGAAAATCGATGCTGGATTTTTTTTTACAATACTTAAAAATTGACCAATCAGATTGTCCGAATCCAATCTGGTCCAATCCTATGTCCATTGCTTTTGATTGGACATTCAGACAATGGAAATCAGACAGATTTCCATTGTCCGAATTCCATTCATGCCAACTCTGGTAAGTGGGAATAAAGTTTTTAAAGTTAGGGTTGGGATTTTTAGTGTAATCATTCTGTTCTAATCTAAGTAGATTCTGAACCTATCATAATTCCATTCCCACTTACAATATATATATAGTATATATTGCAAGATTTAAATATCTTGAATATTTAATTAGCAATTCACACAAGAACAGAACAAAAGTCAGGGATAAGTATTTATATAGTTTTAATAGTAATATGGAATTCAATTTCCCAAAATTATATAGTAAAAAAACGGGGTTTTTTAAAATTCATAATTTTAGCTCTTAGTAAAGTAACTTTTATTTTTAGAAAATTCTACCAGACTTTTAATAAAAAGAAAGACAAATACCATATTTTTATGCCTATATAATTTAATTTTATATATATTTAAACTATTAATACTTTATATTGTAGGCAAACTGGATTCCAACATTCAAAATGTTATAGTAAATTTGCTTATTTTTATTATATAAAATTTTATAAATTGTTCTGTTCTTACATGAATTGCTAATTAAATTTAAACACGTCTAATTAGTTTTACATATTTAATCAATTCCTATTCTATAATAATATCTAATTTACTTAATAGTCATTTCTTTAACAGATTATTTATCCAATATCGCACAAGGTAATAATTTACTATCTACACAATAAATATCATGCTAACTATATGATGCTAGGTAGGTTCTCTGTAACTCAATATAATCTAGATTCAACAATTTAATATATAACAAAAATTTACATTATACTGCTTTAAATTTTAATTTGATATAAAAGTACAAAATACTTTCCAAATCATAAAGTAGACAGTATATTATTCCTAATACCTATTCCTATTTATTTGAAATTATCAAATCTGCACTAGTAAGCTATTTATAGTATTGCATTACCTTCAATATATAACAGTTAATGTAATATATTCTAGCTGTTTTTTACTTCTTTGTCTATACAACTTTCTTAAAATATCCCCATACTTCACTTACTTTATTCTTACAACTTCACTTACTAAAGGTACTACTGCTATTATTATTATCATAGCCTTGGTTATTGTTATAGCCATGGTCATAGTTACAGGAGTATTTATCGTCATGGTAGTGGTAGTCATCATAATGATAGTGGTGGTCATTGTCATGGTAGTGGTAGTCATTGTTGTGGTAGTAGTAGTTATTATTGTGGTCACCATTGTGGCTATGGTCTATTGTAAATAAAAAACTTATTGAACTAATAGAATATTTGTAATCAGTTATATTATCTTTACTATAGTATTATTAATACAGATATGCTTTCATTTGACTACTAGGGTTCCGCAATTTGATTTGATCTTCAAATATTTGAATCAAATATTTGATCAAATTCAAATTCAAATTTGACTATATTTGATTTGATCAAATTCAAATATGGCCAAATTTGATTTGATTTAACAAATATTTTGATTTGATTTGAAAATTACTAATAAAAATTCAAATTCAAATCAAATTCAAATTCAAATATTTGAATTAAATCAAATTCAAATCAGGGTCAATTTGATTTGATCAAATTCAAATTGATCCAATATTTGATTTGATTTGAATTTGAGGAACCCTATTGACTACTCAGATAAGTTATTTAGTTTTTATTTGTATAACAGTTTCTTCTTTATTTATTACTAACCTTTTTTTATTAATTTTAACTAATCTTTTACTCAGCTTTACATAGTAATACTATACCAGGTATGTATTTACTTTTTTATTTTGAATTTTTTAAATTGAAAAAGTTCAATATGTGCATATTAATATGATCAAAATCAATATACACATATTAATATAATCAAGATTATCATTACGTTATACTTAGCTAATTAATTAAATTTCGCTCTTTGTATATTGATATGTTAAAGCTCAAATAATTAAGCATAAATGTACTTATTGCATATTTATAAAGTTGTTTATAAAAGCATGCACTTTATAGAGGCTTTACTATAACAGTAAAACCTCTATAAGTACACTACTATATATTATATCTGAACCTGAACATGTTCATGAACTTTGAACTAAACCTGAACTGAACTTTTACTCAAGTTCGGATTCGGTTCAGGTTCAGGAAATTGTAAGTTCATGTTTGGTTCAAGTTCAAAGCTAGCAAAATTCTTGGTTCGGGTTCAGGTTCAAGTCCAGGTTCAGCCAAACCCAAACTAAACCAGTACTAAACCAGACCTGAACCTCAGAACACTACTTGATACATAAAAGATATGAAAAAAAGAAAGCTGCTAAATTGTAGCCAAGTTAATTTGCTACAACTTTAGTGGCTTGATTTTTAAAACAATTATTATATATTTTTGATTTATAACATTTTAAAGATGCTTAATTTTTATATTGCGCCAAAAAATTAATAAAAATGTAATAAGTCACATGTTTTGACCTCTTGCTATTGGCTAATTTGTTATTTTAATTAAAAAAATTGTAAAAAATATTTTGACCAATCAAAATACAAGAAATCAAAAAAAAGTAAATTTCAATATGAAATTTTTTAAAATGGATCAAGTTACGTGTTTTAGTCTTTAGATGTCGTAAACTATATTAAAATGTTAAAAATAAATAGTATTTTATAAGCCTATATTTTTATATTTTTATAATACAGTTAGGGATATACTGAATTAAAAAATTAGATTCTAGAATAATCTATACATCAATTCTTAAATTTAATTGGTTCTTGTACACCTTTTTGCCAGCATTTATCATGAATTTTTTATGCTTCTAATTTATATTAAAAATTCAAGAATAAACATATAGTAGACAATACAAGATCTCTAGTTTAATTAATCCACAATAATTTATATAAATTAATATATATTAAAAAAGTAGGTAAGGCCTGAAATCCAAGAATCTTTTACACACAAGCTAAAAGGTAAGAAGGTAACCTTGCTTGTAAATTATATCCTTTTAAGCTTTTTATTTTTACAAAAAGATTTTTGCTATAACTATAAAGCATTTAGTTTAATAATCTACTAAATAATCCATTATAGCAAGATTTATTCTAAAGTAGAACCTATAAAATAAATATATTGAAATGAAAATTTTCTTAATAAAAATGAATAATTAAAATTGGATATTGTACAAAGCTAAGTAATAAAAAATAGAAAATATCTTTGTATTGGGTTTAGATTGCAAGACAGGTTAGTAAAAGTGAACTTTAGCAATAAAATTTTAAGTTTATTTATAGACAATTTCTATTTGGACACTAGGTGTATTAACACTTAGTTACACAAACCAAATATAAAAGCCAATCAAAATATTGAATTAAATACACTTTGTAGATCATATGCAGATCATTTTTTGTACAACAAAAATAAAGCAAAAAAACAAAAAATTAATAATAACTTGAAATTTTGTTTATAAAATCATTTTTGGGGCTCTAATAAAAAAAATCCTCAAAATTTTGGTATAAAAAATGCCCCTATCCCATCCCAGGCCTTTACCCTAACCCTAATATTAGTAAAAATTTTATTTATTTCATTGTTTATTTGATAAAAATTATTTTATTTACATGTTACACAAATACCTGTGTTTAATACACTAGGTGTTAAATTAGTTTTTTCCTTATTTATATTTTTGGCTTATTTAAAATTTATATATATTTTAATTGATAGTAAAAACATTAATAAAAAATTAAAGAATATATTAATATTAGAATAGAGCTATTTTATTATAGGCAAATATAAAAATATACTTGTTGGTTTAATTGATGATTTAACAAAATTGCTAGAAAAAGATCCAAATAATACAGATGAATTAAGCTACTAAATCAAGTTATGTTTTATTATAAACAAATATGATGATTTTGCTAAACATTATTTATAATCTTTTGCTTTATTCTATATTTGTAACAATAACCAAGACAATTGATTTCTTCAGTATGCTTTATATTAGCAGATTTTTTGAATTGAGTAAATGCTTTATATTTATCTATTTTAATATTAATTCTGTAAAAATAAAAATATCCTAATTCATATGTTTCATCAATACATAAACTTTGTAGTTATAAGCTAGTAATTTAACAGTTGTAATTTATATAGCATAAATAAATAGACTCTACTTAATTAATTTTTGGTATATGTATAATATTTATTAAAATTAAGATTTTTTGTCAAATTATCTTTTAATTAACTATATATCTGTTAAATAACAGATTATAAGTGTAAATTTTATTTTACACATCCTTAATTAGAATTTATTCTAATTAGTTTTTACTATTAGAGGTTTTAGAATTAATTTATTTTAAAAATAAGTAGAAGTTACTTTTTGTTTTAAAATTCTAAATCAGAGATTAAGTAAATATATTTTATTTATATTAATTAATAGTTATAAGTTGGTGAGGTTTTTTTAAATTTTCTCATATTTGAACTTAGTTAAATTAATGCTTTAAAAAATCAATATTCCAAAATAATTTATTATTATCAAAGCTTGCTCTTTATTTATTATAATATAATACCCTAATTACTCAAATCAAGTTTTTTACACCTTTTGCGAAGCCTTCCATTATTAGAATTTAGGTTAGATAGTAGTTTAGTATGTTGTTTAGGTCTTATAGTATTAGTTGGAATCTAGAGTACCCATATTTTCTCAAGTTCACATACATATAGAAGTAGTATATACTGTTAACAAGGCAAATTAACATTATTGCATTAAAAGCAAGCATATAAGTTGATCAATGCATTTTTATACTTTAAAAACCTGAAAAATTCCCCAAAAGTTATTTACATTACATAGTTAACAATAGTATACACATACATATATATAAAAGCAGTCCGTACTGTCAACAAGATGAATTAACAGTTAATATAGTGTAATAAGTAAAAGTGTTGTATATGCGTATGTATGTACAGTAATAAAATTCTTGGTTATTACAGTTTGGCCTTGCAATTTTATTGGCTAGTCACACAGAGCTGATAATTACATATAGAATGGTAAGAAGGAATCTAGAATAGTCTAATCAACATTTTGTTATCATAAAAGGAGCAATTTACATTACCTAATTTAGTATATTCCCTGACTGTAATAGTTATATTATTAAAATTTAAATGAAAACTAACTTTAGATTGTGATTATAACAAAAAATAGAAAAAGTAATATAAATTAATTTTAAATAAAATATTAAATAATTTTTAAAATTAAAAAATTAATATACTAAATTAAGCATTTTTCTAATTGTAACAAAAAATTCGACTTAATTTGATAAAATAGTTGTCAAAGAATTAAAACCTTAAAGTTAGTAATTAAAGTTCTAATACAGTACTTTAGTATAAAAAAAAATTAATTAATAAATTTCAGATTTTTATTTTTTTAAAATTATTTTATTAAATCAAATTAAAATTTTTTATTACTACAGTATAATAATAATACTAATATTTTATATTTTTATTGTTATTTTTGGTTTAAAATTTTAATAATAAAATCTTATTGTAACAAGTGCAATATCAAGAATACTTTAACAAGTATTATATAATACTATATATATATTTTATTAAAATCTAAAATTTTTAGCAAAAACACTTTAAATTTATTATTTATACAATAAATGAATTTGAATTGTAAATATATTTTTTAAAAATTTTAAATTTTAATCAATAATTTACAGTATTATTATTTCTAGTCTTGAGCGGAAGGATTAGTGTAATGTACCCAAAAGGAGCTACCTGTATTGACATAGCTTTTAATAAATATAATAAAATAAAAAAGCAAGTCAATGTGTGTGTAAAAACTAAAAAAATATATGTCTGGCTAACACCATCCATCGTATACTCGGCCATCAATTCTTTGACAAAGAGATCTAGATCTTGTAAATATGATATTTGTAATATGATCGTCACCATTTTAGTGTATTGTCATTTTGGTATATTTATATAAGTATTTTATAAAACATGTTTTATTGACTTAATTTTTTTTTAAATTGATTAAAAAACTCTTGAATATTACAAAAATGAAAGTTTTAATATTTCTCTTCTAACATGTGCAGTTTTTGTATAGACTACATTAACTTCAAAAATATTATCTTGTTCAATTAATTGACAAAATGATAATATTCCACCACCAACACCAAAGTAGATAGTTTTTGCTGCAATATAACTATATTAAAAAAAAAAAAGATCAGGATAACTTATATACTTTTAAACTTGAAAAAATTAATACAAAAATAAATAAAAAAATAATATAAAGGATACGCGACGCCATTCGGATATTTTAAAGCATTTTTAATAACATTATAAAGTTTTGGAATAGAGTCAAGGTTGTAAATTGTCTCTGATGAAAGAATTACATCATATTTTTCTTGATTTGAATACAAATTCAATATGTCCTATAATGATAAATAAATATTTAGAAGTTATCAAGTACATTAAATTTTTAATAAATTATGAATTTATTTACAGTTAATCCATTCCAATCTCCCTTAAAAAATCTGCTATTTTTTAATTGATCCAAACAATTGGTTTCTTCTAGAATATCTAATTCTGAAATGTTACCAGATTGTGGTCGTAGCACTGTATTGATAAGTATATTCGGTATTGTGACTAATTTTAAAACATGTTCATTATAGTCTTGGAAATCAACGCAAATAGAATGCTGAGTAGAAAGTAGGTATATTCCCGGAAGTGCAGAACCACATCCCAACTTTTTTTACGTAAAATCAATTTAAGTAGATTAAGCAGTACTGAGAAATAAATTCATGTAAAGGATCTTGTACGTCTACCTCTAATATTTTTTTACCATTAAAATTAATTTCTTTCGATTTGATTGAAAGATATTCAACTAGATCTAATGAGCACTCCCATGTTTTTAATCCACCTATGAAAGAAGATCATAAAGATTAATAAAATTCATATTATTTTATTCGGATCGAACTTAAAAATTTATAATTAATCACCTTCATAAATACCATGCACCACATCATTATCAACGGTTAATTCTAGAATTTTTGCTGAACTATGTGAATTCTCATTAACTTCATTTTCTAATTCATCATTTTGTGCTATTTGAAATTTTACATCAGAAAGACATCGTCTGTAAAGAACAATAGGTTCTTTATCATCCATTATAGATTTAAAGACGCTTTCAATCATTAATCTTGATGGAAGCTCAAAGGGCTAACAATTTGATAACTCTATTAGCTAATGTGTTGTAGTTAATGTTTATTGTAATAGAGGTTGGGATCGAATAATGGATTAATCGATCGACTTAAATAAATATCGGAATCTTTGCTAACAAAATGACTCATCGGGACTATGATTTACGCAGTCATCTTGTTAGTAAAAATCCTATATATTAAATAGTACAAAATGTGATTAAATGATTGATCGATTAATCTATTAAAGAAAATAATTTGAACCTCTACATTATAGAGAAAGAAATCCCACCAGACTTGTAACGACTAATTCACTTGCTGGAATATACGAATTTTTGTTCAAAGTCAAACCATTATCATTAAAATGCAGGTGTTGACTAGCATTATTCTCCTGCACGTGAGTTTCAACACATGGCACTATTTCCTCGGATAAATCGAGGTCAGTCGACTGTAAATTTTAAAAGTTTACTTTAGTGTATGTTATGTGTATAATATACGTATGTCACTTCCATCAAAATATATAATATAAATTTTAAAAAATTCCTCGCACAATTAATTTTGTATAAAAAACCTTAAAATATTTGTATCTTACCGAAAATTCAAAACGAAACATTATTATTCATTTGAGATAACGATGAAGTTTTAAAGATTTAAACTAACCAGATCGGTATTATTTATAATAACATGTGACAATCAGCCAATAAAATTACATTTATAAGCTTCAATAAAATTACTTATACAGTTAATAGGACATAAATTTTGATATATATGTCATCAAGATTGGACATGGCTAATAGGACGTAAGTTAAATAATAACGAACAAATGTTTCATGGTTGATACGAACTTTTTATATTTTTTATAGTTTCGAGCGACAAAGCATTGCCAGCGCGGATAGAGGGGAGAGGGGCGATCAGGATGACGGCCGAATATATTATCCGTTATGAAAAATAGAGGTTGTTACGGGGGAAAATAGTACGATCTTTATAGATTTGATATAAAAGATGATAAAAGGCAGTTCGCCAGAGGCGTGACTTGGTGATTTAACCCGATTTAGGATAAAAATAGATTGTGTACGAGTGTAGTCTGAAATTATTATATTTATTTATTTATGTGTTGAATTCAATTATTTACAAATGTTATGGGACTCGCTAATATAACATTATAGAATATTATGGAAACTACTAAATTAAAATCATACGATACCTATATTATGTGTATCATACGATAGATTGAATGGTTTCTAAATCATTCCGCCGTAGCTATGCATGATCGATTATGCACGACAGAATCGGTATCATGATCGATCGTCATATGAAACGTGGCGCAGTGTACTTTAAATGATCATCCTACATTTGGAATGTCACGTTAGTGTCACGTTTACCCCGTGACAAGGTAAAAAATATGAGCTTATGTATAGTGAGTGCTCACGTTTGTTTTGTACCTCTCAGAAGATAGATTATGATGCCGTAAAGTTATGGCGCGAAACAAACGACGGTATGTACTGGATCTACAAGGGTTGTAGACCTGAGAAAGATGAATTGGATTACAAGTCGCAGGACCTCTGTTACGATTAACGGTACTTATTAGGGATGGTGCCAGTGTGGATCGGTATTATCACTTACATGAATCAGAAATTCCCGTTCAATATTCAGATTCTTATACAGTAGCGAAATTTATAAAAATTTATTGATACTCCGTAATATTTTAATAGTTAATATGACATTGATACCTCACGGATCTTTACCTAAGTCAGAAAGGCAAAAAGAAAATAGTTCAACCGTTGGTTCTGATTCAGATTAGATATTATAATATTACTGTATCATGTATTTTTTATTATATCAGTAAAGAAAGTCTTTTTGTGTTGGGTGCGGAGGATCTGTTTTTCATGCACTTGTAATTTTATTGTTCATATGTAGAAAGAATCATATGAGTTTGCGCATTCAAGAATTTCTGTGCCAGGTTTTGTCGGTCACGATCGTAAAATTAAAATTATGAAATAGCTTTTCATGCTCTAACAAAAAAAATTCCTCTTATAATTTTTCCTTAAGTTCTCTTCTGACTAAAAATTCTGGTGAAATTAAACCATTTCACCAGGTGAAATGGTGAAACCAGAATTACACCAAAAATAAAATTTGGTGAAATTGAATTGGTGAAATGGTGAAACGGTGAAACAGTGAATTGGTGATCTTCTAAAAAAAGCACTTTGCTTTCATTTATTTCAACTAGATACACGAAATCGACGAACTTGCTTAGTGTTGAGAATAAAGTTACTTGCTTCTGTCACTAAATACCATTCTGTTATCAGTATAATTGTTGGTAAATTAAAAAAATTTTTGTGGGAGTATTAAAGAATTTTTATTTGTACTCAAGTGCTATATCCTAGGATATTTTCTAAAAAAATTAGATTCTTTAATAACAAGTACAAATTTGTATGCTAAAATAATTTTGAAAAAAAATTGGTATTAGGAAAAAAATTTTATAAAAATCTTTACTATAATTGGCTATGATGACTCCCAAAAGTTCAAGCCACATGATGATGCTTTATTACAGTACTATTGTAGCATGATATAGTCAATGTAACTCAAATGAAGGGCATAAATTCACATAATGGTTGTAAAATATGCCACAAGACCTGAACTTTTAAACTATCTTTTCTTCTCAGAATTGTTTTTAAAATCAACTTTGTGAAGTTGATTATAAGGAATCTTTGGTCAATTTTAATATGATTTTATAAAAGGTACCTCCATGTGACGATTATAAAGATCTTTCATGATTGTCATGTGACTGTAACTTTTTTACTATTAAATTTGATCACAAAGACTATATGACAGTCAACTCTATTTGGCTAATTTTTGGGGCAGTGTTAAGAAAGTTTCACAAGATAGAAATTAGGGTGCTGACATTTATTAGTTAATATTTTAGGGAGTGGGGGGTCAAGAAAAATCTTATCTTAGTTAAATTTGATTAGCTAAAATTCTATTTATAAATCTTACCTGGAAGGTAATAAATGTTAGTGACCTTATATAAAATTCAACATATGGTCCACTTTTATTATATCTTAGGAAACATGGAGTGTAACTTAGTAAAATTTGGTGAAATTCTACAAAAACAGGTCAAAAAACATTTTAGCATACAAATTTGTACACTATACAGTTTAAGAGATAATGATAGCTTATATATAATTTTTATAATAGTATCAATAATTGGATGTTTTTAACACTGATCTCAATTTTGTAATATGCATAGTTTCTATAAAGGTAGTTATACCAATCATGTCATGAAATCAAATAACTTAATTCTGGTATTTGCAAGATTCTTATCTAGATTTGAATCGACAGAAGAATCATTCAGCAAATTTTTACTAGGTGTCCCAGAATTTATGATAACAGCTTTAATGGAGCTGTAACCAAATTTCTCTTCCTAAGACATTATTTTATACTTGCAATATATAAATATATTGCACTTGGGTGTGAAATATAAGGCTACACAAGAATGCAATATCTAGATTAATTCTTAAATAAATACAATTTTTTCTTTTACCAAAAAATTATTATTATAAAATTTTCAAGCCTCATTGTGTTAGTGTGACACATTAACTTGTTAATATATATTACATGTTATTAATTGCAGATTTTTTATAAGCATTAAAAAATAATTGCTTTTGTTTTAATTTACAGGTCAAATTGTATTGGAAGCTTTTTTTTATTATTTATGTATGTATAAAAAACAATAAAATGATATTTTTTTGGGTCAGATGCATCAGATCTAGGTTGGCATTTAGTCCAAATTGTTAGTAGGTTCTATAGCAAAATTATCAGCTGGGTATTTTTTTATTTAATAAATTGATATAATTTTATTAGTAAAATTTTTTATAATCTTAGGGCAAAATTGATCAATTCTGACTCAGCCAACTATGATTTTGATATATTCTGACACAAAATTTTGAGAATCTCATAGTTACTCAATGCTGATTGGTCAGTTGTTTGTTTTGATATTAAGGGTAGGGTGAACGTAGATCATTTTTCATATGATTTACGCTGTACAATAAAATTACATAGTACCACAAAAATACACCCCTGATAAAACTTTTTAAACTCATGACCAATTTTTACCAAAACGTGACAGCACATAGAATAAGGTTTAGTCTTTATAGTCATGAAATTCTAAAACTTTGTGCATTTAAAAAAAAGTAAATTTTATATATCATAGAATTTTCTTAGATGGACCCAAATTTCCTTAGGTCGCACAAAAAAAAAGAGGTTCTATCCGTTTCTAGAATAAATAAACATCCAATCAAATTCGAATAGAATCTTATAATACTTGTAGTAAAAGAGACTAATCTCAAGACACGTACTCAATAACTTTCAGAGGTTTGAGATCCCGATGTTCATATTCTTGATAATTTTATATAAATAAATCGTATAGTGGCCAGCACAGGATTACATGCTAATGTAATAAAAAAAAATTGTATCCATTTTTTACCTGTTTAACCTAACAATTATTCCCATCCTTCCCAAGTAACGACTAGAGATTATCAAATACAATATTAAGGGCAGATGGCACTGACAATTCAAACGTATATAAGTATGAACATATGAAGTTCTTTACCAATATTTATTTTATTTTTTCTTTTTTCAGCAAATTTATTAAGCCATTATCAATAATTCTGTCTATTTTTTATTTGTCTTCAGTATATAGGCGAATTGAGTAGTTGAAAAATGAAAACATATATTTATTATAATGTATATATGTTGTTAGGTAGACTAATTAAGTGGGTTGGGGGGATTGATTTTAAGAATAATGAAACAAGATGAATTTTAAGCAAAGTTACTATTAAGATGTTTTGTGAGTTTTATTTATAAAATTCAGTTTGTTCTTTCCAAATTCACAAATTTCAAATTATTATAAAAAGCTCCATTATAATTATGCTATGCGCCTAAGAATTATATCCAAGAATTCTTTATTATTTTAATAAATAATTACAGATAAATTTAAAAATTCTATAACTTATATTGAACTAAAAATTTAAATTTGCAATCATATCTTCAAGATTTTAGAACAATCACTTTCTGATTAAATATTGCTATACAAATCCCAGATACTGTTGAGCTCAGAATATTTTGTCTCATGAAAAAATTAAAACCAATGCTAAAAAAAAAAAAAATAATAAAGAAGTATCTGGAAGGGAAATTAACCTAGCATTGATCATAAACAGGCATTAAATTATAAGTAAACGCTATTAAAAAAACAATTGATTCACATAATAAATATTCATTCTATATACGCATAATTCTTGTAGCTATCAAATTGTATATTTACCTAAGTGTCTATATTCCCCTTCCTTGATAATTAGTATTCTTGAAGCAGCTTTTTCATAGGATTCAAATGCTTTATTAAATCTTGATCAACACCAAAGGCTAATTGCCCACGTATAATTTAATGATCCAACTTATATTTTTCTTCAACTCGATGCCCTTTTAGTATCAGGTGCTTTTTCTACTGTTATTCTATCTTTTAGCAAACCCACAATGGTTTTCATTATTCTCTTTATATTCTTTTTCAAATCCGCATCATCCTCGAGTGCTGCCAATTCCGTTTTCATATCATAAACCAATATTACTGATTCATACTGCATCTTTGCCTCTGTCTCAAAAAACTCGTTTAATCGTTACCTAGAAAAAGAAAGTGTGTTAGTTGTAACCACAGACAAGAAAAAGAACAATATGCATCTACTGTATAGCAAAAGTATAAAGAAATTATACTCCTAAAAATATTTCAGAGCCAGAAAGGACGAAGGCATTTGAAAAAAAAGGAGTTAATAGTTGAACGTATTTATAGAAAAGAAAACAAAAAAGCAATGCTTTAAAAAAATTCGGTAAAGTATTTAAAAATTTTTCGTTCTTTAAATTAATAAGTAAAAAAAGCTCTAACTTACATTTCCGTATTGCATGCTTTACCGCAATGCTCGAATCTAAGATTAAAAGTCTTTTGTGTATGTACGTACTATAGAGTGCTGCATACAAACTCGATTTGTAACCGAGGGATATGGTACGAGAAGAAGGTTAAAATTCAAAGCAAACGATTCTTAGTAACGAAGCTTAGCGAATTCATGGAACGTTCTAGATTAAAGATTTACATTCGATTTCCATGTATGTTACACAAAAATGATGGATCACTGATTACATATGAAAAATGATCTACGTTCACCCTACCCTTAAGAGTAGAGGGTATGATGATCATTTTTGTATATAGAAATGTGGTATTTTTTGTATAACATATGTGAAAAATCGTAGAAAATCAAAGATCTAGCATTTTTTATGATAATTGATATTTTTTATTTTTTTTTTACATACAAATCATTACTAGTGTTACTGGTTTTGGTGTTGTTTTGTATTGTTGTATTATTGGAGCTTTGTTGCAAACTCACCACTTTTGGTATTGTAGTTTTTGATGTTGCTAAATGTTCTTGTAAATGCAGATTTTGTTGTTTGTATAGTTCTATATCACTAAGGTGTTTGTCACTTCTAGTATTACTATGGATATGGATTTTGTTATTTTGAGTAGCTTCAT
This sequence comes from Gigaspora rosea, assembly GCA_003550325.1. Lineage (NCBI taxonomy): Eukaryota > Fungi > Glomeromycota > Glomeromycetes > Diversisporales > Gigasporaceae > Gigaspora > Gigaspora rosea. Next base: position 205,780 of record QKWP01000410.1, read on the forward strand.
GTTGTTACCTTATGAAAATGTTTTGACATTAAATCTTGGATTAGAAAAAAGAATGGATTAGAAAATGTACTTTATACAAATATCATGTAGGTCACTTTTAGATAAGAAAGATAGAAATACTAGCAGGTACAGACAATAGACCAGTATTTTTTAATTTTAGCCCTATAGCGAATAAAATAATTCAAAAGTATTATGGAATAGTAGTTAAAAGTTTATATTTTTAATTAGTAAATTTCTTTTGTTGTTTTTAATTTCAATAATTAATTTATATTTACAGGTTAAATAGAACTTATTTAGAGTTAAAAATGAGATTTAATTAAAATCAAGTTTGAAGGCTAGAACTAAAAATAGAATCAGATGGGATTTAGAGTCAAGTATTAAATAATGACTACTATTACTATATTATTAGAAACTAGTACTTTTATAAATAATTTTAATTTATTTATGCACAGCTAAATTTTTAAATATTTTATTCAAAAGAAATTGTATTTTATTTGTAATACTAATTATTGTAAAAATTATTATAAAGCAAATTATTATTATTATTATTTTATAATTTATTAAAAAAAAATGAAATTTATATCATAAACTTGTATCTAATATTATAACAATACATATTACTTTTAGTAATAATAATTTCCAACACTATGTTCTACTTGTGTTTTCCATCTTTGCTAATGCTTAATAATAAATATTGGGAATGATACTGAAATCAGATGATGCTAAAATTCATGTAATCTCTGTATAATCAGGTTTTCTAAAATTTTTAAAACTGGTGTAAACAATTGATTTACACTATATCGAATGCTATAAACTGCATAAATCGCATTCTTAAAGACCTTCTAACTGTATCAAAAAGACGTCTCTAAATCTAACCCTAAGCATGAGACAAAAAGCATCTATAACAAAAAAAAATTTTTGTCTCGTGTTTAGAGTTAGGGTTAGGGTCACCTTTTTGATACAGTTAGAATATCTTTTATATATTGATAGGGTTCAGAATAGGCCAGCCTGTTAGGCCTATTGGACTTTTTTTGAAAATTAATTTGGGCCACGTCTCATAGTGCTAGTCATATGATAATTTATTATGTGACTGGCACTTTTACAACGTGACCCAAATTAACTTTTTAAAAAAGCCCAACAGGCTAACGGGCCGGCCCATTCTGAACCCTATATATAGATATCAGGAATGTGATTTATGCAGCAAATAGGCATATATTAAATTAACCTCAGTTATAGCATTCAATTATTTTGATTATATAGTATAGATCAATTGTTTACACGAATTTCAGAAATTTTAGGAATCGATAATACAAAGATCACGTGGATTTTAGCATCATCCATTTTTAGCATTATCCCCAACAATAAATAAATGCCTTCTGTTTATTCCTTTTAACTTTAATCTCCTAATGGTAACAATATCTAACTTTTTTTGTTTTACAACATGTCCTATCACAGCTGATTTTGATAATAAATGCCTTCATTTCAAAGCATAAATAATGTATAATAAGTTCTATCTTTGAAAATTTTTAATAGCAAATAAATACTCCTTTTCAACTTCAATCTATATTTATAATGGTTATGGTTTAAAGTAACTTTAAAAACACAATTGTTATATTGAATTTGCAAGACAATATATAGATTCTGATTTATAAAACCACCAAATGCTTGAAACAGTCTTGAAACACTTAAATAGAAAACTTAAAAAACAAAAAAAACCAAATTATCTTATCAAAGTATTCAGTTTTATATATACTAGTAAAATTCTTAAAATGAGTCTAAATATTGTATATCTTGGTGCCTTTTATTTCATATACCTTTTCTATTTACAAACATATGTGCTTTTAAGGGTCAGATTTGAAGTTATTGGGTTTTTATACTATGGTAGAGTTTAGTTGGTTTTTTACAAATATGGGGCATGTCTAAAGCCATGTGTGGTTATATGTTTTTGATTTTTTGATTAGGGTTAGGGTAAGGGTTAGTCTAGGATCAGAGTTAGAATATTCTGTATAGTAAAATAGCTAGTAAAATTGCCTCTTCGACATTTTTTGTTAATGCTTCAAGGTAGGTTTAGATGCTTGTTTCTTGTATTTTTGACGCTCTTTACTTTTTTTCACTTTATTTTTTTTGTCAGGCTGATCTGTGTCGATCAAAACAAACAATTTTATTGCCTCTATATTACGTGATGTACACGGCTTTAGACGATCCCACAAATATGGGAATATGATTATACTTGCTGGCAAAACATGGACAAATCCCAAATTCAAAAAAAACAATTGCTATTTGTAAAAGATTAAATCAAAAAAGTAGTCTTAAAATTTTGCAAATATATTATCTACAACAATAAGAATATCTACTATTTGTTTAAACAAAGATTATTAATAAAGTTTTTGAGAAATTAATTTGGGATATATTTGGGATTTGGGTGCGGACGAATCCCAAACTATAGTAATTGGGATTTTGCCAACATGTATAAATATGATACAGTAGAATAAGCTATTTATTTTAGAAGTCAATAGAATAAATTACTATCCAGAAAATTTTAAGAGAACTTTTAGAGTAACCCAGAAAATTTCAGGTTAACCCAAAAAAGTTTTACTGCATATACAGTACAAGTATATTTTTTAAAATAAAATTGTTTCTAGAAATTTCCCTACTATAAATAGAGGTTTTAATTTGCATGTCATGAAACTTTGGCAAAGGTTAATCATGATCTTATAAATTTTTATCAGGAATGTATTTTTTGTGTAATATATGATTTTCTCTTGTACTACAAAAATTACATGAAAATGATCAACATATCCTCTATCCTTAAAAACTTTTAGTACTGCAATATATCTGATATACAATTTTCTTAAACAAATACATAATATTTTAGTTTATGACTTCCTAATATTAATGAAGAATATTTGTTTAGTTGATGCCAATGAGGGTTAGTATTATGTTCATAAACATTTCAGGAACAGAAAGTTGTCTACAACATTGGGGTCTAATGGTTTCATATAAGAAATCAGTTATGGGTTTTTCTTGATAGAGTAGCAACCTTGGCTTATTATAGTACAGAGGATCTTCATTTGTCTGTACTGGCTTCCAGAGGGTGTCTAGTTAACTATTAGTATTAAGGGTGTCTAGTTTGCAATTAGCAGCTTAGTGCTGGCTTGATAAGAGTGTCTAGGTAACACTGGCTCTTTGGCAAGTGAGTTGGACCCAGTTAACTGGCCCTTTGGCAAGTGTTAGCCTGTGCTGGCTTTTTGGAAGTGTCGAGTCGGAACCAGGAAACTTCTCGTAATAAGCAATATAGTATTTGACTATTTTAATATATTTCGTATTTACTAATTTTTAGTGTAAAATAATAGATTATCCGATTTCCGAATTATTATTATCTTGACGCGATGTGGGCAGAAAATTTCTAATATCGGGCAGAGATGTGAACTTTATAATTAATTTATTAATTAAAAACGAAATATTATTTTTAAAGAATTTATTAAAAAATTTCCATTGTAATTTATAATTTAAATAAAATAATATAGTTGGTTATTGTATACGGGCCCTTGAAATTAATTGTGTTTCTCGTCGGTGCAAATTTTGATATAAATTCCGTATTCAGTGAATTTCTATACGGTTGTTTGGTCTAATTAACTCTATCAAAAAAGCTTTTTAATATTCGTGTTACAAGTTTGAATCACAATTATTCTTTTTTTAGTTAGAATCAGTATTCATTTTTAGTGAAAAAGTGTGTATAGAAGGAAATAATAGCGTCAAATTTGAAAGCATTTTTATATTAGTTCACTAATTTGTTCTGAATAAATAGTCATTACAACATTTATTATAAATTTCCATATGTAGAAAAAAACTAATTTAAATCATACAGCTTTTTTAATAAAAAAATTAGTACGATCATAAAGGAGTGTTAAGTGATGAAATTTTAAATAATAGTTCTGAATCCACGAAATTTTATTTTTACGCGGAGCAAGGTTTAGCATTCCAAATTCTGTTAGCATATTCTATAATGGCACGATCACTAATGAAGTTAAATTTAAAGTAAATATGAATAACGAATAGAAATTAAATTATCAAATATAATGCATTCAATGATTTGATTATACATACGATGAGAATTTACCCATTCGGGCAGTGCATAGAATACTCTTTCTCGTCCAATCGTCTTGATTTTTATATGCTTCATCAACTAAGTTCTGTGCGCTAAGATATGAACCGAAATCATCCGAGATTAAGTAGTAATCTTTGCCGATAGTCAAAGTATTAATTAGAGGAGAAAATATGCGTGAATCGCCAAAATGACCGGATTCGATATCATTAATAACTTCTTGTAGTGCGGGATCAATTGGTACATTGCGATACCTATTATATGTATACAATTAAGTATATATGAAACAATATCAAATTCATAAGTATATAATATACAACGATAATTACCTATGAGCGTGCCTCAAGTCTTCGACTTGATCGGCCAAATTTCCAAACATGAAGATATTATCATCACCAATTTCTTCATGAATTTCAATATTTGCACCATCAACAGTTCCGAGAATTAAACCGCCGTTTAAGACAAATTTCATATTGCTAGTGCCAGAAGCTTCAGTACCAGCTGTTGAAATGTGCTGTGAAATGTCTGATGCTGGAATAATAATTTCAGCAACAGATACATTATAATCAGGAATGAAAACAACCTTAATTGACGTGGAAGATTAATGTTATTTAATGTCATTATGCAAAACATTTTACAATAAATAATAAATAATTTATCAACCTTTAAGGTATCTTCAATAGACTCATCCTTGTTAACGACTTCTGCGACACTATTTATCAGTTTTATGACCAACTTTGCAATATAATAACCTGTAAAAAAGAAGGAATATGAATTTGAATTAGAATTAGAAATCTCACTTTTTTAAAAAAAAGTTAACTGGTCAATGGATTCACCTGGCGCTGCTTTTCCACCAAATATGACAACACGTTTAACAACTTCGCATCTTTCTTCCGAAGACATTTTCTTCAATGAATTATACCGATGGATAACACTAAAGGTGATATTATTAACTTTTGCAATAATAGATATAACCTATACGATAGATAGATTCTAACATTAAAGAAATTAAACAAACCTTAAGATATTCATAAATTGTCTTTTGTATTCATGAATTCTTTTCACTTGAATATCAAACAAGGCGTTAGGGTTAACTACAACCCCAGTATGTGTCTTGATGTATTCAGCTAATCGAACCTGAAACCGAAAAAAAGAGAATTAATAAAATGTAATATATGAACCAGTATTATGAGACAGTTAGGACATAAACCTTATTAGAACGCTTAACGGTAACCCATTGTTTTTTGAATTCTTTGTCATCAGCAAACTTTTCGAGTTTGCTCAACGAACTTAAATCCTATTATAAAAAAAAAAAAAAAAAAGCATAAATAAATTGCATGTATTCTATATTGTCATTACAGGGATATTAGATAAATACTTTTAGCCAATCCTTGCTGCCTATGACTTCTGTAATCAAATCGCCTAGTTTTGGGTTGGCTTGATGCAACCATCTAGGAAATACAAGACAGTAAGAGAATGATGATAAGAATAAATAAGGAATTCATAACTAGAGTACCTTCGAGGAGTAATGCCATTGGTTACATTAGTAAACTTTTCAGAGCCATAAAATTTAACGAAATCTTTGAAAATCTGTTATATGATGGTAAATACAGTTTTAGCAAAGAAAAAAAAAAAAACTAAAAAAAAAAATTACAATTAATCATAATTATTATTTACAGTTGTTTTGATCAGGTTTGAATGCAATTCAGCAACACCATTAACTTGATGTGAACCTAATAAAATATTTTAGATATTGTATATTAAAATAATAATTAAGTATTATCATTAAACAAAAAAATAATTAATCAGAACATACCAACTATGGCAAGATGCGCCATTCTGAATAGAAGGATTAATCGATCAATTAATTAATAATTTTTAATTAACCAATTTCCAATAGACTAAATACCAACCTTACGAATTGTGGCGTCGCTTCTTCAATTATAGATAATTTTGCCAGAATGTCCCTATCATCAGGGAAAAGTTTTTCAACATTTTGTAAGAAAAACTATATAAAACAAATATTATAAAGTGTAAGTTTATTGATGATCTTAACACAATAGGAAAGAAATAATAACTCAGCACACCAGATTGACATCGAAAATAATTTGCATATGTCTTGGTAATAAATAAGCGACCATTGGTACAGGCCATTTTTCCATGGCTTCAGGAAGGATAGTGTGATTTGTGAACGCAAACGTACGGGTAACAATGTTCCAAGCCTCATCCCAGTCAAGACCCTATAGATTTTTAAAGAGATTAGGTTTTGAATTATACCCTAAATAAAATGAGGGTAGTAAATTTACCTCGAGATCAACTAAGATCCTTTGTAATTCGACAATAGCAAGTGTTGGATGTGTATCTATAAAAACATATAAAATCATACATTAGTTTAACATGCCTGGAATATACTTAATTAAATAAACAGTATTAAATTAGCATACCATTCAATTGGATAGCAACCTTACAATAAAAAATAATGAAATATTAGAAATAAAATAAAGTAAAATAAATAATTATTAGAAATAAATAATATATAAATAAATAAATATATATATAGAATAATAGAAATATATAATATATATTAGGAATATAAATAATATGTGGTTCTTTCACTTTTAATATTACCTGATCAGGAAATTTACTCCACGGTTTTTCAGATTTTTTGAAGCGACGAACACTTTATGAGATTGAAATGATGACATATATTAATATAACGCGATGAAGTATAGATTGTACCCAGGTAGAAAATATTATCATATGGTTATAATAAAAATACCCGGATAACCGGGTAATTAAATCATACCCGGGTAGAAATTTTCCTGACGGGTACAATCTCTACGATGAAATTTCACATAATAAAATAAATTATCGAACACATACATGTCGTGTAGACTAGCAGCGACCCAAAAGTATTGTTGTTTGAGACGCAATTCTTTACCAACCATATGGTTGTCATTTGGATATAGGACAGCAGTGATATTTTCAGCCTGCATTTGTTCTTGAACAGCCTGCTCGTATTGACCTTCGTTAAATCGGCCAAGATCAAACTGGCGCTTTGGTTTACTACTCCATAAACGGATATTAATGCAGTTCTTGGTACCATATCCTATATGGCATTATAATAAAATTATAATATAAAGTAAGTAGAGGAATTACAATATAAAATCGTAAAAAAATAAATAGAAAAAACTAACCAGGAATAGGAACATCGTAAGCAACAGCTTTTATTACATCATTGCCTTCCCAAACATGTCGAACTCGACCATCTTCATCAGTATATTTATTGACAGATCCACCGAATTGAATATCAACAACGACATCAAGACGTGGTAATTCCCAAGGATTATCGAAATTTAACCAATAATCAGGGAATTCTACTTGATAACCATCCTTTAATCTAAAAAAAAAAAATAAAAATAAAAATAAAAGTAAATTTAGAATAAATTAATGTAATTTAATGTAATAATTTTTTTCATAGTGAGAAATAAAAAAAAGTTCAATACCTTTGTTGGAAGATACCATAAGTATATCTGAGGCCGTATCCCCAAGCTGGATAATCTAATGAAGCTAAAGAATCCATATAACAAGCGGCAAGACGACCGAGACCTCCATTACCAAGAGCAGCATCGACTTCTTCATCAAGGATATCTTCCATTCTGAAACCTAAGTCCTTAACACCCTCTAAGAGGGGAAAAACAAGTCACGTACAAGTTTGAAGGTAACACATTAAAAAAAAAGGTAATAAAATAAATTAGATAATTGAATCAAATTAGTGAAAATACCTCCAAAATTTTCCTTTAACCCCAAATTAAGAAGGGCATTATCCAATGATCTACCCAATAAAAATTCCAAAGACAGATAATAAACGCGCTTTGGATCAGCTTCGGTGTGACTCTAAAAAAACACATAATAATAAGCCTTTTCGTTAGTTATGTTTTAAAAATAAACTTTGTGATATAAGAAAAAATATACACATTATATTATATAAATTCAACCTAAAAGAAAATTAAATCAATACAGACCTGTTGTGTATCATTCCATCGTTTGATTAATTGATCACGAACACTATATACGTATTAAATAAACATATTAAATATATTAAACATATTAACAGATTAATAAAATATTCAATAAGGACGACTTAAATGACTTACGTATGAGCGGTAGCTTGATATGCACTAAAGTTATCGATATTATAAACGGATCTGGCAAGCGTTGTGGTCACGTGACGAACAAAAGATCTTTGAAAGTTTTCTTTGTCTACGATAATGTAATTAAAACTTAAAAAAGTTTATAAAGACATGACGAAGTCTAAAGCAAGGCGAATTTATTTCTTTAGATCAAATACCAACCATCGTTCTCATTGACGGCACATTTTTCCCATAAACCTACAATTTTTGGATCTAAACTTGCTTGGTCATTTTTCGTTACGCCAGTAGGGGTACGTTTATGATATCTTATCCTAGAACTGGAATTAGGGGTAGACATTATGGTAATGTTTGAAGAGGACTTATAAAATCAAGAATAATTGACAGACTTTAAGAGTCGAGAATTTCATGGGAAAGTGGAATTAGACGTCTTATATGGAAAAACTTTGCCAATCAAATTTCAAATCTTCACTGACGAAATTGATAATAAAGTTACATGTGAAGATTTACATCTATCCTTTAAATTATCCGATTGGTGGATTATTGTGTAATACATTAAGTTCTATCGAATAATATCAATAATCTTCTATACTAGTTATTTCCAAATAAAGTTCAATTGATTGATTTGACGAACGTAATCTGTAAGTCACCAGCCAATTAAGTAATCGATTGGACTAAATGCATACGTTTAAAGGTGGAAATTGTACCAGTAGAGAAAAAAAAAAAAAAAAAAAACACTACCCAGGTTATTGTTATTCCGGGTAGGATTTTTATCGGAATATAGAAGGATAACATTTACCCGGTATAATGGCTAATTCTGTTACTTAATACTCATAATAAATAATGCTTAAAATTAGTTTAGTGGGATCTTTTTATCGATACCGGTTAACTTACATGTGATCATGTTATGTCAAAAATATATATAATCTTTTATTATTAAAAAATCTTGACTTGGTTATGCTTGAATATGTCAGATATAAAAAGATCTAAGATATCTATATTTTTTTTTTTTTAGTTTAGCCAAATGAATATAATAGGCAATATGGGCATTTAAATGTAACCAAATCGGCTTATCGAATGACGTCGATAATACGTACGTGATAAATAACTTCTACGTATCGATGAGCTAATTGTCAATATATACAGACGTATCGACATTTATAAGGTGTATTAAAAATAACGATGATTAACTGATAAAGCTAATTTTCAATTTATAATTATAAATAATAAAGTGATTTGAATTTAATTTCTATAAATGGCGTTCACTTCTTTTCTCTTGATACGTAAATATTTTGTTCTGGCAATTTATGTTTAAACTAATTCATATTTTACAGTAACGTGTACCGGGTATTTACTGCAAAAAAAAAAAAAAAAATGAAATTTTTACATTATATACACTGATTTTTCTCAATCCACAATCGCCGAGTATTTGGAGCTGTTTTATTCCTGAAGCACCTGATAAAAAATTAATTGTATGATAAATCGAATGCGGTATATAACATGCTTGGTATGTTTAAATTTATGGGAGAACAGCTCTTGTCAGGCCTACCGAAAAAATTAATTAAAATTAATTTTTGCCATACGTCATACAATTAAAATCAATTAAAATTATCTGTTATCATAAAGAAACCCAATTAATGACGGAATAATTAATTGCAATTAAATTCAATTTTCTTTCATACTGTACCCGGTGTAACCTGATTTTTAAAAAGTGAAAATCAAAAATTACATGCATTCATAAGTAATAATCTTGACGGTGAATATATGATATGTAAGCTAAATTACGTAAAATTGCCTAATTATGGCTGCGCCATCAAATTAATTAATTGAGTTCGAAAAATTGCAACAAGTGATAGAGGTCCAGACGTCCTTTTTTTTATCAGAGTTGCACTTATTGGTCGAAACTTTGCATTGATTACTTGGAAAAAATAATTGTTCAAGTACTTCGCTCTTTTTACTTTATCGTTATAGATCTTCCGAATTATTACCTTATTACAGTACTTAATGCTAAAAATCGTCATCGCAAATAAAAAAGACACTTTTTTGTGTTCTGTTGGTTTGTACTGTAGTAAATTCATAAAAAGAAGAAACAGAAATTGAAAGTGTCATAAATTGTTTTATCCTTTCGTTGATCCATTGTTTTTTTTTTATTTTCGATTTGTAAAAAATTAATCACATTGAGGAAGATACGTGAGCATTCATATTGTCATCCATGCTATCAGTCTTTAACATCCATACTATCGGTTCTCAAAAATGGTTATAACGTTAATAACGCCATAATGTTTGAGCACTATCTCAATCACTAGCTAATCACATCAACCATGCTGCTTTAGAACACTCTTAGCCATTTTTAACTATATTACAAAGTTATAACCATCGTTAGGGTTCCAATATCCAATCTGGTTAACCATCCAACCGATCAGCCGAATCGAAAAAAAAGTCAACCGAATTGCAATTTTGACAAACCAATTTAAATATGCCAACTGGCTTCAAACAGGTCACCCGTTGAAAAATGGGTAATCTGATTTCTTTTATTATGCCAATACTGCAACAATATTTTATATTACGGCATGTTTGTCAAATTTATCTAATTTTTTGTCCTCAAATTTAAGCTTTGGGAACAAAATTTATTATTGATTTTCTAATATTGAACCCAAAAAAAATTTATTGGCACTCCGATCTATATCATAATAACAATGTGTAACAAACCAAATTGATTAATTAAAAGGAGCATATCAGTTGATTTGTAGAATTAGTGTCTCTTTCATCAGCAAATTTATAATAGTGTAATCTTACGTAAGGTCTTACAAACCATAATATAAGCAAAATATTACATAATATATTTCGAAATATTTCGAAATTTCAAATTTTTGAAATATTTCGAAAGTAATTTCAAAATATTTCGAAAAATGTTATGAAATATTTTGAACCCTTTTAAAATATTTTAGAACTAGGAAACCAAGCTGGATCAGTAGATCTATAACCTGAATCATGCATTAGACTGATTTTTCAAAATAGTTCAAAATAGTTTGATGATGTTCAAATTCTGTACTACAAGATCAGATTAGATCTTTTGTTTATAATTAGATAGACTTCCAACATTTTCAAGAACACACAACTGATTTCTTTAGCAATTTCTAAATTTTCAGAAACACTTCTTTAGAGAAATGAGTGCAAGTTTTCACAAGTTTTTGCAAGTTTTTGCAAGTTCTTGCAAGGTTTTGCTTCATTTATTTTTTCGTTTCATGTTTTTTGTTTTTGGTTTTTTTTGTTTTATTTTTAAAATTTTTTTTATTAATTTATTCTATTTTGGCACTTTGCGAGAACAGAACCTTACTTCCTGGTACGTTACAAGAAAACCAAGCCAGACTTTTCGGCACTTTGCGACTTTTTTGGCATTTTGCAAGAACATTAACCCAGTTTTTGCAATTTCTGAATTTGCAAAAATGCGAACTCTTACTTTAAAGAAATGAAGATTTGGGGCTTCATTTTTTTTTATTAGTTTGCTTACACATTTTGTTTTTTTGTTTTTTTTACTTATTTTTTTAATTTTTATTTTATTTTATTTATTTCTGACTTCTTTGACACTTTGCAATTTTCTCTGGCAATTTGCAAAAACACTAACACTTCTGAGAAATATTTTTTATATTTTTTTTCACTTTGAAGTATTTAGAAAAAGAGAACAAAATGAAGATTATAGCCAAAACAAAAGAAGTAGTCAAAGTAAAGACAATAGAAACCAAAAAAGCGAAGATAATAGCTAACTGTGAGGTAAGTAAAAATAAGTGTGTAGAACTAGTTTTTTGTATATAGTAATAGAATTAAATGTGATGAAGTGCAAAAGTAGTTTAAAATATTTGTAATAATGTAAAAATAATACTATATAATAATGTAATATATAATAAAGTATATAGAATGTTGCTAACTATCACCCTAGGTGATATTATCTAGATCGGGAATCGACTCAGAAATCAGCTCGGACCAGGGTCGAAAGCCCAGATGGACAGCAATCATCATGTAATCATGTGATGCATAATTACATACATATGCAAATTTTATATTTATCATATCAATTATAACTTTGAAGTTATTAATTTTAAAACGATAGCACATTTTACATTGTTTAAGAACTTCATTATTCTATTAGCTACGCGTAACTATACACACCATACACAACTTTATTATAAACAATACATTGTATTACTTCACTTGCGCCTACAGGCAGTGTTGTCATGGGACACAGACACGGATGGCGGACAGTCCGGGACGGGACGTCTGGGACATGTCTGCCCAGAATTTTTTTTGTCCCAGACATTTTGCGACCAACACGTGATCATCTACCAATAAAATTCGTATAATTCCGCAATTTGATTGGTTTTACCCGGCGGACATGTATCATGTTGGGACATTATTGCGGACATGTCCCGGACGTCCCGTCCCGGACTGTCCGCGTCCCTGAAAAATCGGCGGGACAATGTCCGTGTACAACACTGCCTATAGGGCTCACTTCGTCACACTGTAATCGCTTCGCTACGGCTATCGTCTCTGCTTCACTCTTTAACTAAATGCCCTAACTCTAACAGCTAACAAATAAATCCACCCTAACCCTAACTAAATAATTTACCCTAACCCTAAATCTAAGCTATTCTAATTATAAATCTAGGTACTGAACAAACCAACTCAAGCTTTTTATAGCACCCAACGAATACGTTTTGTGACCACTAAGGTGAAATGACGCTAACTCAACAAGATATGGGCACGTTGCAGTAGAAAGGGCCGAAACCTCCCCAAAAACCAAAATTGAGTTTTTACCATATTTAGGTAAATCTCAGTGTGAGCTACATTTTTCAATTATAAATGAAAACCTGTTTGCATAATAAAAAATCAAGGTAATGCGAATTTTTAAAAAAAAGTTACACAAAAAAATCGCAGTCTAAAAATAGCAAAGAGAAGCGAAAAATTGATCGACGTCTAAAAATATCTAACCAATAAATTTTCTCGTCCTAATAGATCGTAATTTTTTTTTATACAATAATTTTTTTATACTGTACAATAATTTTTTTTTATACAATAATTTTTTTTTTTTCTTTAATAAGATCCGGATCTTATTTTGTAACACGAACTAGCACCCGGAAGGAAGATTGAGAGCTGAGCTATTAGGTACTGTACAAGTCACTCTCGCTATAGTGAACCTTCATTATAATGGATCTCTTGTTATAGTGATGAACGGTTTAGATAATAATCCTCTCAATATAGTGAATTATTAATTAGGCTCTCAATATGAAAATTCACTTTACTATAGCAAGAGTAACTTGTACTATTTTTTTTTTTCTTTGGTTTTAATTCTTTTTCTTAATAAAGGCTAGCCTTTTTTTTTATAGCTTATCAACAAGATAGGGGCTGTGGTCGACTAGGATTATAGTTAGATCTACGTCTTTTGACTAAAATTAGTGCCGGTTAGATATTTAAATTTGGATAATAACTAGTTTAATAATAAGTCAAGTTTCTTTCATTAAAATCTGAATTGACATAGAGGTTGTACTTGAGCTGGACATTAAAGACTGACGATAAGTATTTGTTTTTTTTCTTACTTCCTTTGTCTAATTTTTTTTATTTTCTAACAAGAATTAACTTTTTTTTTGTAATCTGAACTTCGGAACAGGAAATTGATGCTGGAGCCTGGAACAAAGAATTACTATTGTAGGTAAAGTTGGATCTGTGAATATCTACGGTTGAAAATGAATATTCAATCAAAAAGCAAAGGTAAACTGGCGTAGTGATAAAAATGATAAGTACTATTTTTTCTTGGTTTGGTATTTACTTTATTTTCATAAATAGAATTAATACATTCTTTCTATAGGTTTTGGTTTTGATAAAACAATTAATTTATGTTGGTCAATAGATATTGTTCTTGGGCAATGAATTGGTGACTAGCCTAATGATATGTATAGTTTTTTTTTTTTTGTTTTGTATTAGCTTTGTTCGATAGAATTAACATTTATTGCTTTTTATAGATCTGAATAAGAAATTAATATTAGAACTTGGAATTGATAATAGGATCTTTATAGCAACTGTACGTTGAAATTGAATTTTGTGAATTCTGGCTTGGAACCGTTAAAGAATCAATTGGATGTTTTGATAGATATCTAATATTTGCAATCCGAAAATAAAAAATGAACTAGGAGAACCCCCTTTGACAGCTAATGCCGAAGGGGGTTTTTCTAGTCCATTCCCCAAATGGTGTACTAGGTTGATGCTCAGATAATCATGTGTACTGATATCAAATTTGCAAATTTTTGAGAATTAAAAGAAAACAGTATGATATGGATGAACCAGATCTAGTATAAAGATATAATATATCCCAATTTAAATTTGTACCATACCAATTTAGTTTTATATTATTACTATGGGTTAAAAATAGTGATGGCAGATTAGTATGTTTTAAATAGGTATTTTACACCCTATACCATACGTTTCTGATTATCTATACTATATTGATATATTAATAATAAAAAAAATGAAAAGATAATGATACTGATTAACATTAATAATATAGTAGTTGTAAAGTTGAATCTTTTTTTTTTTAATAAACTTTAATTCTTATTTCGATTTTATTTAACACCTATTTTTTTTTTTTATTGCGCTTTTTATACTATTACCTATTCTATTTTGACAAACTACAGTATTTCATAAAATAACATTCATAAATAAAAAATTATAATATTTTAAACCAATTGTTATATTTGAATGTAAATATGAATTAAGATGAATTTATATATGAATCTTAATGCAAAGAAGGCATCATAAATTGGATAAATGAATTTTAGAAAAAAGACTTCCATGAAATAATAGAGCAATTTTAGTTAAAGTCAAAAATTACTTTTGAGGGTATACTATTGTGTTAACAGTTTTATATAGTAAAACAAAAAAATCTTATTAGTCAATGAAATAAACAACTATAATAAAAGCACACATCAAAAAATTTTAACATAAATAAAAAAAAAATCAATAATCTTATCAGCTTTATATATAAATTAAATAATATAAATTATTGCAAATATAAAATTGCTTTATAAAAATAGCTATTATCTTAATAATTTATTTATAATAATTAATATAGCTAAAATATATAATAGAATAATATTTTTGTAATATATTGCTATTAAAATTAAATTTAAATATTTTTAATTTTAATTAAAATTAAATCTATACTAAATAAACTGAAGTTTTTTAATAATTTGAGTATTTTTATTTTAAATACTATATTTTTAAATCAATTTAAATTGATTCTAAATCTATCAAAATTTTATTTTAATATAAGTATTTAAATTTTATAAAAAATGTTATTTTGTTAATAGTAAAATATATTAATTATTTTTAATTAAATTTTGAATAATAAATAATAAAAAATTATTCTATAATTTTTAAAATTGAAATTATATTTAATTATTAAATTTTATATTATATTGATTTATAATTTTTTTTAATTTGATTTTTTTGGTTTTGGAATAGTTGGTAATGAACAATATTCATCTTGTTTTTGAGGATCTTTAATATGTTGAAGTATTTGTTCATATAAATACCATTGTCTTTTAGCTGATAATTCTGAAGAAAAAATTGGTAGTGGAAACCCTTCAATTTTAGTATTGTTTGATTTCATAATATTTATAATTTGTTTTTCTTCATCAATTGCTGTTTTAACTTCTACTTTACCTATATTATTTTTGTGTAATATAAAATGATGATATTTTAAAATATTAGGAATTGTTTTAAAATTTTTAAATAAAAATTCTGTCCAATTATAAAAGTTTACTGATTGAGTTTTATCTTTATTATAAATTGTTTGTGCTTGATTAAATCCTCCATTTGTTGAATTTTCAACTACTTTTACTAAATCATCAAGATTATCAACTTCAGATTTTCGTAATTTTAATTTAATAAGACCAAAAAATCCATCTGGACTAAATTTAGTATGACCTGCTACCATAAATGAATAAGTAATTTGAGTATGCAATCCACATGCAACTCGCCATGCTAAATACATTATCATAGCATTATTTTTGTTTTGTCCAGCACAATTATCTGCATGAATAATTAAATTAGTTTCACCTAATCCATAATAAGTAAAATAATTATGAACAAGTGATATAACTGTATTTGCTCCTTTTCAAATACTTTCTTCTTCTTTAATTAAATAATTTCACTAAAAATAAAATTTTTAATTAATATAACATTTTAATAAAAGTTTATTATAATATAACAAATATTTACTTGAATTGGAAATGCATCTTCACAAATTCCAAAAAGTTGAATATTATATAAAGATTTAAAATATATACTTCCCTTTTAAAAAAATTGTTATTTTTTAATATATTATATAGTTAAATAAAATTTATTTATATTAAAATATAATTATACCTCTTGTTGTGAAGAATATGGTATTTTTATTTGTTCAGCAAAGTCCCATGATATATGATTTTCAATATTAATAGAATTTGGTAAATTAGGTCAAGATAAATTTAGAAGTTGTTGTAAAGCAAGTTTTGTTGATTTAATACAATTTCTAAATATTAATTAATAAATTAAATTTAAATAATATATTATATTTAAAAATATTATATAAAATAAATACCTATAATATTCTCTTTCTTTTTGAGCCCATTGAAAATGTTTATTCCATTCAGATATAAATAATTCAGTTTTTTCATTAGTCCAATATTTTGAATTAAAGCACATTTGTTTACATTTAAAAAATAAATCACTTCGAGGAGAAAGAAATTTAATTTCAGGAATATATTTATTCCAAATACGCCAAAAAGTAGTTTTATGAATTATATTTTGATTTTGATCTTCTTTTGCTGATTTATATAATTGATATAATGAAGCATAACTTTCACTAGAAGGAAGAAAAATTATTGATGAAGTATCTTGACGAAAATGTCGTCCTTTATTAATTAAAATTATTAATAATTAATTATATAGTATTATATAATAATATAATTATTTAAAAAATTAAATTATAAATACCTGGAGAAGGTAAACCATGAATATTTGCATAATTTATTATAAAAGTAATTATTTCTAATACTTTTTCAAATGGTATAGCAAAATTGCTAGTTTTTTCTTTTAATTTATGTATTCTTGGACTAATTCCTTGTTCTGTAAAATGAGATCGAATATTTTTCCAATATTTTTCTCCAATTCCATAAATTATTAAAAATGCCTCATTACAAATTTCTATTCCTTCAAAAATATATTTGTTATCAAGTCTATTACGTTTTTGATTTTGGGCAGTAGTTTCTTGTCGAATAGTTGCAGATAGTATTCCTAGCAAAAACATATCTTTTTGATTATTATTTAAATTTTGAAATTTTTGATAATTTGCAATAGCATGTTCATGAGAAATTAAAGTTTGAAGACATTTTTTATTACAACATATTATAGTTTGTAATTTTTTATATTGAGCTTCTTCATTTTTTTTATCTATATTTTTTGTAATATTTTGAATTAAATTATTATCATCTTCACTATCTTCAATTTTATTATTTAAATAAATTTTTTTAAATTTATCTATTTGTTTATCAGTTAAAATAGATTCATTTAAAATTGATTCTTCCAAAATAGATTCATTTAAAATAGAACTATTTGAAATATCAAGTTCATTAAATTTTTCTTGATTATAAAAATCTTGTTCAACTTCATTATCAAAAGATATTATTTCAATATTGGATTGATAAGTTGTTTGAAATTCTTCTATTTGTTGTTGTAAAGATGATAATTCTAAATAAGTATTATCAAAATCAAATAAAGTATGTGTTAAATCCATTGTTAAATTTTTATAAAAATAGTTTATTAAAAAAATTTAAAATAATTTATTTTATTCAAAAATAATCTTTTTATATATTTTTTTTATTAATTATTAATTTATAATATTTAAAATTTATAATATACAGTACTATATATTCTTGAAATTACAGGTATAGATATTATTTCAAAATCAAACCCTAAAATACATGCACTTTATAGTAATTTTGCTTATATAATATTTTTTAATTGTTATATTAAAATACTTATATACATACGATAGCTATAAAGATTCTTTATAGTTATCACATGTTAACAATTTTAATATATTTGTTAATCATAAGATAGACTAATACAATAAAAACTTATATATCATCGGTACAGAAACTGGTATCTGTTATATTAATTATAAGATTCTTACAATTAAAAAAATAGATATGTTATTTCAAAATAATATCTATAAATACTCAAAATAATTCACAAATATTTGTTATTTCAAGAATTATAATAAACAAACATTTTCTTATACAATATACTATAATAATTTATTAATTATCTTTTTATAATATAATATTTCAAATTCATCTATCTATCTGTTATACTAATTTGTTTAACAATAATCTCAAAACGATGATTAGTAATTATTCTATCTATTTATTATAACAATCATAAATAACTATTATTAAATAACTATCTATCCATTACGCATAACATGACAATCTGCAATCAGTGACTATTTCACATGAAAATATTTATAATATAAGATACTTCAAATTCAACTATATGCTAATTTATTATAACAATGATCTCATAAAACAAAATACATAACACCTTTGTTGCTGTTAAGATTCACATATAAATTCAACTTAGTCCATATTTACATTTCAAATATAACAATTAGTTTAAAATATTATAATTCTTTATTTATGAATGTTATTTTATAAAATACTGTAATTTATCGAAATAGAATAGGTAATTCATATATAATACAAGTATAAGAAGCACAATAAAGGTGCCAAATAGAAATCGAAATGTAATAAAACAAAAAGATTCAACTTTACAACTACTGTATTATTAATGCTAATCAGTATGATTATCCTTTTTATTTTTTTTATTATTGATATCAGTTCAATATGGTATGGATGATCATAAATGTATGGTATGGAGTGTAAAATACCTATTTAAAACCATACTAATCTGCCATCGCTATATTTTTAACCCAAAGTAATATTATAAAACTAAATTGATATGGTACGAATTCTAAATTGAGGTATTTTATACACTCATACTGGATCTGGCCATCCAAACATACTGTTTTCTTTTAATTCACAAAATTTTGCAAACTGCAATAATTGATATCATTCGGTTCAATTTTTAGACAATCACATGATCATTCAAGCATCAATCTGGTACACATTTTTGGATTGATTGCCAAAAAAAAACCCCCTGAAAATATTAAACTCAAAATAAAAGAACAAATGATAATGATAAATATAAATAAAATACTTAGCTGCTTCTCACGTATGCTTAATGACTAATAATGTGACCCATATTGTTTCAATACCAATTGACAACTTTTTTTTTTTTTTGATCAGGATTTTGGTCATCAGAGCTAAAATCCCAAACCAGTCCAATTACTTGTGACCATCCACAAATAGTATTGAAGAATGTCTGGATTTTATATGAATATTCATGAATATCCATAAAAGAGTTTACGGATATTTATTGAATATTCTGGTTATATTTATTTTAAACAAGTATTTTCAACTATTACTTGAGTATAGTATTAAAATTGATCTAGAGATAAATTGTATTAAGTTTTAGCCTTATATGAACATAAAATGTAGGGAGCCAACAGTATCCTTACTTATACTTGTTCATGTTTCTTTATCTTTTATTAGTTTTGTCACCCTTTGCAGTTTCGTAGGTTTCATCACTTTTTGTCAGTTTTATCACCTTTCGTCAGCATCATCACCTTTCGCCAGTTTCGTCACCTTCATCAGTTTCATCACCTTTCGTCAGCTTCGTCATTTGAGATTTTAGTTGATGAAAAATGAATTAGGTTTCGCGTTTTGTCAGCGTGAAACCTCAAACGTCTACAACTATAGTCTAATACAATCTAATCCTCGACTGCTCACGAACTGAATGTTCATTTGTAAATCTTAATTGTCTAATATCACCAAACCTAAAAGCGAAAAAATTAAAAAAAATAACACAAAACAAGAAAAAGTACGATATACTTATTTATTATAGCACCTTTCCAATCTTTAATATATAATTACATTACATTCCAATTATGGCTGTCGTCTTAATCTAACTAGTCTAAAACTATTTTTATTCAGACCAATAATAATAATTATTTTGAAAGTAACTTTAATTCCAGTAAGATCCAAACTCAATTATCTTTTCCAATGACTGTCTAGAAAACAAAAGAGAATCTGTCATGAACTGTTATGAACAAGTTAAATCACCACTATACAGTGCCTACCTTGAAAATAAGACCACCAGAAAAGAACAACTGACAAATAGAAAAGTCAAACTTCAGCTATCGTGAATGTTCCAAATTTTTTTTTAAAATAAAAAAGAGTTAACAAGACAACAATCAAAAAAATAAAAAATAAAAAAAAAAACCCCCATATTTTGTGAAATAATATACTTTCCTTAGCATAATACCGACTTTCTTTTTAGTAATCTTGATGTAAAAGATCAGGGCATATATCTGAGTATAATGAATAAGCATGAACTTGCACATAATTTAACTATTAAAAACGTATTTTAATCCCAGTACCCCTTTAGAATAGTATCTCTTTCCGAATATAGTATTCTTAGCATTGTAGCAGGGTACAAATAAGCATATTATAATATCCTCAGAGTTATTATTCCATAAAATACGATACTTAACTGGCACATAATCTCTAGCAGATCTTTGCTTCTACTCGAGACAAAGTAATTTGAGAAATCTTAGAATGGAAAAAAAAAAGAACGTTAGTATCAGCAAAAAAAACAATAAAAAACACAAATTCAAATACTTAATTCTATAAAAATATCTATTAATAACATTGAAATTTAATTAAAGTCAAAAGGTAAATTCGATGCACAAACGTCGAAAAACTATCAAAAAATTGCAATGAGCGATTATTGGTGGATCTATTTTTAGTACTGCAATTGGAATAGTTTATTTTTAGTACCATGGATTGTTGATCTGTTTACCCGTGATCAAAATTTCAAATCCGATTTTCTCAAAATTGTTTATATCTACGTTTTGGCCCTTTCTACTGCAACGTGCCCATATTCAACAAAATTCACAACGTCTAATTGATAATACCCACGTCTATGAAATCACACTGGCCAACAAAACAGAAGCGACACAAAGCAGATGGCAAAGTAAACAAGTGATAAAGCAAGTAGCAGGCAAGTAACGAAAGTAACAACAATACCAAAATGGTAGCACAACAACAACAACAACACCAAAACATCGACACCAAAGCACGATACCAAAGCGACAACACCAAAGTAGCGACAACACCAAAGTAACAACGATACCAAAGAACTAACGATACCAGCAACATACACTAACGACGAAAAGGTTATCTAAAAGCCAAGAAAACAGAAAGAGCTAAAGTTAATACTAGCCAAAAAAAAACTAAAAAGCAACTGTGGTAAAAAAAAAAACGGAACCAGAATACAAAAAAAAATATTTATAGTAGATCTGATTGTGTAATGGTGATGATCAAAACAATGACAATCTTCACCTGCCGTAGGTGATATCACCTAGGGTGAAAATTAGTTAAAATCAAGTATATAATATTAATTAAAAATTTATATTTAATCAATGTAAAATATAATGTATAATAATAATAAATAAAAAGATATAAAATTTTATATTAAATTGCGAAACCTTGCAAAATAATTCGAAACCTTGTAAAAAAGCATGCATATCCGCAGATTTTTGGAATTTATTATTAAAAATTTCAAAAATTTTTAATAGCGAATAACTTTTTTTGATAAAACAACTACCAAAATGTTCATATTAATAAGACAATTCTAATGAACCCAAAATCGTTAAAATCCAATTACTGAATCCAGAGATCGTTAACGATTTGTGTCACTTCAGGTATTTAAGGATTGCAAAAAACCAATTCTTAAATATCTAAAGTGACACAAATCATTAATGATCTCTGGATCCAGTAATTGGATTTTAGCGATTTTGGATTCATTAGAACCGCCTCATTAATGTGAACATTTTGGTAGTTGTTTCATCAAAAACGAACTAGTGGAACAAAAGTTATTTGCTATTAAAGATTTTTGGAATTTTTAATAGTAAATTCCAAACATCTGCAGATATGGATTATGTGAATATGTATATTGTTTATTTATTTTTTAAAAATTTTAAAAATTTGCGAAAATTTGCCAAATATTGTGAAACAATGCGAAAATATCAAAATATTACCTCCTGCACGCATTAGTTTATTGATCTGCATGAGTACGCGATCCTTGTAGGAGGTAATTTGCATTTTTTTTATTTGGTCTATTTTGCAATATTTTGCAATAATAACTATAATATTACTGTAATATAACGTAATATATTACGTAATATACCACGTTAATCGTAAAATTTTTGTAATATTATGGGCTGTAATATCTGATATAAGATTATTTATATATAATTCGCTAATATTTGATGTGCAAATTATAATATAAATTTTAAAAAAGGTTACTAAAATACTATAATTATCCTATTTTAAAATACTGTATTAAAAATAAAAAACAAATAATAAATTTTATATGTTTGCATTAAAACTTATAAGCTAATTACAAAATCTATAATCACTAAAAGTAAGATTTTGTAAATTAATAAAAATTATTCTTTATCAATAAGTTATATTTTTTATATATCAGATATTATTATAAAAAAAAAATTAATACTATAATATAAGACCAATGTTTCAGTATTTAAAGAATTTAAAACAAAATATGGCTTAGAAAATATAATACTATAGTACAAAAGTACAACAAACTATAATCTGATCTTGATTTACTACCTTAGGGAAAGGCCAGAAATCAGCTGATTTTCTAGAAAAAGGGTCTAAAAAAGTGAAAATTTAATATAAAAACCTAACTAAAAGAGGAGTAGTTAAAATTTTGACCAAAATCAAATTAGCTGATTCCTGGTAGCGCCCTTGTACAACAATAAATTAATATAAACAAATTTTAATTTATTGGATTCAAAAACATTTATCAAAAATACAGTAGTCTACCATATTATTATAAACACTTTTTGAATAGCTATTGCTCAAAATCGAGTAAGTAAACATAATATGAAATTTAGGTTATATGACCAGCTAATTTTACAATAAAACAGTAATAAAACATACTAAAATTTATATGGTTTTGTTGTATTGCACAAAAGTTATACAAAAGATAGTACAAAGTACCATTTTTGGATTGTACAGAAATCAATTTTGCCAAATTTTTTTTTAAAAAAATTTATCAAAAATCAAATTTTTAGTCAAATCACTTTAAATTTCATTCAAATGTAGTGAGACGTCTAAGTAATATTACATGGTATAAAAAAACTCTATTTGTACAATAGGTTAGATGCAATTAATAAAAAAGTAAACCTTTATTTTTTTTTCTTACAAAATGATCAGTAACAAAAAAACTTGGAAAAACTCTATGATCAAAGTAATTTACTTGTTCTAGTATTGCTAAGGTTGAGCAGCAGGGAGGGCGAGCAGACTTTTTTTTGTATTTTATGGAATTTTTGGGTAAGTTGAGTATGTAAGTTAAAAGCTCTGAAATCGTCAAAATCCATATTATCTTTTTATATAAAATACCCAGGAACACATTCTAGAGGCTAGATTTTTTTGGTTAAAAATGACCCTTCCAGAGTCCCAAGAACAATAATTTAGTTTTCTGGTTAAATCAGCACTTGAGAGCTCCAAGAACAATAATTTAGTTTTCTGGTTAAATCAGCACTTGAGAGCTCCANTTGATCTGTTTACCCGTGATCAAAATTTCAAATCTGATTTTCTCAAAATTGTTTATATCTACGTTTCGGCCCTTTCTACTGCAACGTGCCCATATGCAGGTAAGCGGCACGTATCAAGTAAATATGATTTTTTTGTAACACATAAAAAAATAACAGTCAGATAATATCTTGAGGTCCGGCAATCCGACTATAGTGTATTAACACGTGAGTATCTTAAAATGCGGGAGATATATAGTTCTAATATCTCCTGCGAGAGATGCCTATAATTTCCTTTTTTATTATTATTATTTTAAATTTACTGTAAATTAACAAAATAATGATTACATTTAAAATTAGGGCTATGCAAAGTTGATATTTGCTTTGGAATCTAAATACTTCAGTTGGTCAAATAAAAAACAAATAAGATGGGTGGCACAAATACGCCATCTATTGTACTAGTAGTTTGTTTACATAGAAATTTTATATAGTCGTCCAATAGTTTTTTGAAGGTATCTTGGCATGCACTAGGCCGATTTGGATGATCTAACTACCGTTAGAATCGTCTCATTGAGCTCTACAACTTTTAATTAATCGACTTTGCTCGTTAACTTAGTAAAATAAATAGTTTTCCTTGGACAAACACTGCATTCCATACATATAGGATTTACATAGTGATCTGTATCATATTACACTAAGTTCATTTTTCTGTTGAGTGGCGAATTATCAATTAAAATAAAATATAAAATCTATAAAGTATTTTAATAATAGGGTTTAAGAATTTTGTACCCCTGCACAGTTGTGCATTTCTGTAATTGACCAATCAAAATCAATTATATGAACACATGATCAACCACGCATAATTGAACAATTAACATCAATTTCAAATTTTATAAAAAATTTTAAAATTTTTAAGATTTTTTTATTAATAAAAAAAAGAAAAAAAGCAAGAATATTGCAAATGATAAATCAGATTACAACTAAAAAAACATATACACAAAGTAATGAACATGTGACCTTAACCCAAACTCTAATACAAACCCTAATCTAAACCTAATCTGAATCTGAACTCTAACTCTAATCTACTTTAAAATTTATACTAATCTATACTAACTCTTGCTAACTCTTACTACGATACAATAATGAGCACTAACGACTTAAAGCCAAGGTAAAATTACAAGCACCAACAATAAAAAAAGCTATAGCAAATCCACAAATACCAATGATATACTGAAAACTATAGTGAAATTATAAACTTTAACAATATTACATGATGTCAAGACAATAGCAAAAAAACCAAGAAAGCAAAGATACAATGGTATACCAAAAAAATAACAACACTATCAAATTGAAGTCACCAACAGATAATATGAGCACAAATGATAGCAAACACAGTATAAAATATTAATAACTTAGAAGAAGAGAAGAACAAAATGGCCAATAGAAACCCACTATATCCAACCAAAGAAATGTATAAGACTACCACTTAGAAATATTTAAGACCACTAACAAAAAAATATGCAAGACCACTACTAAAGAAATGTGCAAAACTACTACTGAAGAAACATGCAAGACCACCTACTGAGAGAAACATGTAAGACCACCCACCAAGAAGAAAATCTAACAATGGAACCAATAATGATACTTGCAATAACATCAATTATAATGTGCAAAACCACTATCGAAGAAACTTACAAAACTACTTACCAAAAAGAAAATCTAACGGTACACTAGTAATGATAATCAAAGAAATTTATAAAGGCAATACCTGTAACGACACCAACAAAAAAACCAACAATTATATCAACGACGATACTAGCAACAGTAGCTAAAAAAAAAAAAAAGAAGAAAAAATTAGTAAATAAAAATGTAAAAAACAAAACAAAAACCAAATAATACAAAATAAAGCTCTTTGCCTAACCAATAATAAAACACTAACTACTCTACAAGAAGTTGAAAGTAGTACAGAAATGTATTACAAAATCTAGTTGGAAGTAGCAGTATCATATAGGAGGAGTGAAAGCTAGCTTGCTGAGGATAGGTAGTGGCTCTTACTTGAACCAGTTACACAATATAGCTGATGCTCATATACCTTTAGAGAAAGTATTTGTTAACCAATCCAGATGGTATATCTGTAGTAATATATAATAAACTACTAAGAGTTGTGGGTAAAGCATATGTACTCTTCAGCGTATGGGTAATCTCAAAATACCAAAGTTTAGGAAATAACTATGAAGTTATAATCATCTGGGCTAGAGTTCCTACAAACCCAGATCAAATCAAACTTTAAATCAGATTTGGGTTTAATTTGATTTGAAATCAAACTCAAACCCAAACTATAATTAAAAAAAATATTTGAGTTTGATTTGAAGCAAACTTTTTAGTTAAATTTGAGTTTGGTTTGAATTTGAGTTTGAAGTTTGCAAACTAGTTTAAGTTTGAATAATATAAATATATTTTTATATTTTAATTGATAATCTGCCTGTTAACTGAAGGAAGAGTGATCCTATAGCCAAAATGTGGTGTGCTTCCATCTACAAATTTTTTTCTTAATAAGTTAACGATATATGTCCACTAATTGAAAGTTGTAGAGCTCGTCAAGACGCTTCTAATAGTAGTTATATTATCCAAATCGGCCTAGTGGATGGTAAGATATTATCAAAAAATGATTGACTGCTATATAAAAATCCATGATGGAGATTACATATGAAAATCACTATAGGCGAAATGTGGTGTGCTTCCATTTAAATTTTTTTCTTGCTAAGTTAACAATATAAGACCACTAATTAAAAGTTGTAGAGCTTGTCGAGTTGCATTTAACGGTAGCTAGATCATCCAAATCAGCCTAGTGGATGCCGAGAAATCATTGAAAAACGATTGGTCGACTATATAAAATCTCTATATAAACATTGTTTATATAAGAAATTTTATATAGTTGACCAATTATTTTTTAACGATATCTTGCTATCCACTAGACCGATTTGGATGATTTAACTACTATTAGATGCGTCTCAACAAGCTCTACAACTTTCAATTAGTGGGTGTATATTACTAACTTAGTAAGAAAAAAAGTTTAGATAGAAGCATGCTATATTTCACCTATAGTAATTTATATATGTAATCCCCATCATAGATTTTTATATAGTCGGTCAATCATTTTTTGATGATATCTCACCATCCACTGGGCCGATTTGGATGATATAACCACTATTGGATGCATTT
The DNA here is from genome assembly GCA_003550325.1 of Gigaspora rosea. Lineage (NCBI taxonomy): Eukaryota > Fungi > Glomeromycota > Glomeromycetes > Diversisporales > Gigasporaceae > Gigaspora > Gigaspora rosea. Next base: position 233,030 of record QKWP01000410.1, read on the forward strand.
TGACAAGCTCTACAACTTTCAATTAGTCTATAAGTACGATTAACTTAGTAAGAAAAAAGGTTTAAATGGAAGCATGCCACATTTTGCCTATAATCACTCTCTGGTTAACAGGTGGATTATCAATTAAGTAACTTGTTTAAAATATAAAAATATATTTATGTTATTCAAACTCAAACTAGTTTGCAAACTTCAAATCAAACTCAAATCAAACTTAGTATAGTAGGACCCCGAAATATATATAGATAGATCAGGTTAATTATAGGATTACTAAAAAAGATAAGATCTGCAGAAAAACTTTAAAAATAAGCAAAAAAATTACTATAAATAGAAAAGATTTGTATAAAAAATCTTAAAAATAGGCAAACTCATACCTGACCTATCTATGTATATTTTGGGGTCCTAGGATAGTATTTGGGTTTAGTTTGAATTTGATTATTTTTTATTTGAATTTGGGTTTGATCTCAAACTTTATAAAATTTATAGTTTGAGTTTGGTTTAATTTGGGGTTTGTTCAAACTCAAATCAAACCCGGATCAAACTTCGGAACCCTAATGGATACCCTCTAGGACCTTATAGTATTCTATATAAGATATATAACAATATATTAGTTGGTTATCTTTTAATGTATCTGGTAGGTGCAGGCAAATTTGCCTGCAAAAGTTATATAATATTTTATAGTTATTGTATAGGTGATTTTCAATATCGTGAATATTTTTCTGATCACATGCTAGATGTAAAATTTGATTGCCTGAGAATCGGCCAATCAAATGTTATATCTAGCATGTGATCAAAAAAATATTTACGATAGTGTAAACTAATCCTATACAATAACGGTATTATTGTTTATATTTTATACAATATTAATTTACTAGTATTAAGAATTAAAATTTTTGTAATTGCTTAATAGTGCAATTTATTTATATAACTAAAAAAATTTTAGTTATTATAATATGTAAAAATAAAAACATGATAATAAACTTAGTTAGCAAAGCATGAGCAAAGCTTAAAGGCTTTGCAATTTGAACTTGTACACTTTATTCAATTGCATTCAAATTACTAGTGATTATATGCATTAAAGTTATAGCCGAAATTTAACAATTCTTTTGCGTATAAAACTAAATTTAAAAAAAATAAAAATATTTTAATAAATTAATATAATGCATACCAGTATTAATAAAATTAATAAAATTAAATTTATTATTTACTGTACTTAATCACATTCGTTGACATAGTCAGTTTCTTCTACATTGTAATAACTATTCTCATCATTGCTAATATCAAAGCTATCATTTTCACTAGCATAATTATAATTGTCATCACTATTATTATATTCATCATCATTAACATGATTATTTTCACTTTCACTACTATGCCCGTATTCATTTTTATTAATTTGACACTTATTATCACTAATCAAATTAATTTCTTCCACTAAATTTAAATTAAGTTACCAGAATTATTTAATATACTGTATAAATTTATTAATTTTAATGTTAAATCTTACCTGTATTAGTATTTAAACATTTACTTGTACTGATATTCAAACTTTCATTTGTATTATCGCTAGAACCTTCTTCTTTATTAGTGCTAGAACTTCCTGCTGTATTAGTGCTAGAACCTCCTGCTGTATTAGTGCTAGAACCTTCTGCTGTTTTAGTGCTAGAATCTTCACTAATTTCATCTTGAATATATATATAATTATACGAATTCGTTTGTAGTTCAAGTTGATTATAATCGAAAATTAGATGATCTTCTTTTCTATCCTGTGAATTAGAAATACTATAGCACTTAAAAGATTTATGAATAAGAGCAGGATCTATATTGTTCCATGCATCTAATACCCATTGAGCAACTAACTTGTATGCGGAATGTTGAATACAACCTTTTTTGGTAAAAGTATGAATTTTATTGGAATCCAATCATTATAGTAATTTCGCACCTATATTAAATAAATAAATAAATTTATTAGTAATATATTTATTTATAATAATTTGTGCATATATCTCATACATTTTTTTATTTTTGCTTCTGCCTTATAATTATCATTCTTTGAACAATTATTATATGGCAGGGTGAAACCTGAGTTGGTGAAATATTTGGTTATCAAATAAGAGTAAATCCGCTTTTATATAATAATATAATAAAAAACATAAACCGCAGAATTTACCCTAACCCAATCTATAAAGCAGAATTTACTTTTACCCTTGCTTTAAATGATTTGTTAATAGCAACAACCAATGGTTGAACTTTTGAGATTAAACTGATAGAATTATAGCTAAATTTGTATTTTTTCGGAGAACCAATGTTTAACAATATCTGTAATTTAACCAGCAAATGAATCTAAAACTAAAAGTAAACGCAAGTCTACGGATCTTGATCACAAAGTCCACACATTTTCAATCTACTATAACATCTCATCTTCATTCATCTATTCTTTAGGATTTGTACGCACAAAAACTCTAGCAGGAAATACTTGACGTGAAATATTAACTAATTAAAGATAATAACTGGAGGCAATTTGACTCCATTGGCTAAACAAGCAAGTACAACAGTAAAAAACAATTTTCATGTCCACAGGTCTGGTATTTGCACCACAATTATCAATTGTAGTATTATTTGGAAGATCGAATGATAATAGAGTTTCATCTATATTACCCATTAAGAAAAGAGAATAATTATATTGAATTCGATGATACAGTACAAAGCTTAAAAACTCTTGTTGTTGCAATTGCAGATCTTCAAAAAGTTTTTGTGCTGCAGATGTTTAACGCTAATTACTTAATTTGTAACGAGTCATAAAGCCATCAACCCACTTATTGCTAAATTTACTTTCTGTAATACCAGGATAATAAGTAATATAGGGTGTTTTTGAGATAACGTTTTGGCCTTAATTTGTATTATAGCATGATCGTAGGTTTTAGCTTACTGCATAATTCTTGTGCCCAACTAAAAATTGCTTTCTCTAAATCAGGATATTTAGGTGGTTTTCCCTTATTTATTCGGTTGATATATTCATTAACTCATTTTTTTTACGTCAATCTCTTACTTGTTTCGGTTTAATATTAAATTTGCTACCTATTGCTTGAACACTCTGACTTGGTGCTTTTCAAGATATGTAACAATAGCAAGTTTTTCATATGCATTCTATTGTCATCTACTTTTATTTGTTACTCTTGCGTGTTCACAATTTTTATTTTCATGAATGTATACCATTGTAACTTTAAAAGGTTAACAAGTAAAAAAAAATTGATTTCTTTTTAAACCATGTTTTTTTGCCTATTATGCATTTATGATGTAATTTATGACATAGTCTTAGTATATAAATATAGTCGTCCTCTCATATAATCACACAGTTGGGCACATACCACTCAGGTGATTATAAAGAAGTATGATTTTACAAAGTTAGAGGAGCGCCATTTATCACCTGATTTTTTAGGTAGGTGGGGGTAGAGCAATTATCAGGTCCTATATATAATATAATATATAATATATATAAATATATATTTATATATACTAGTGCGATAGGTGGTACTTCGCGCTACCAATCTTATACAGTTTTTAATCATATAAATGTTAAAAATTTTATTGTAGAGCTTCTAGTATACACAATATCTATTATATTAAGACACAAATGTCTGTTCATTGTGCTATTTACCAATTAGAAGGTTAAATATAGTATTTCCTATTTCACGTGAAGTGGTATATTATGTGGTCGGAAAGTAGATTAGCAGGTTGGAAACCACCAGCCAATATTATTGCGCTTTACTACACGATCCCTTATCTTAAAAAATACTATTTCAGGTAAGATCGTTGTATGTGATAGTCAGAAAATAGTGCAGAGAAGTGGTAAGACCGACGATAAATAAAGGTTAGCATATTAATGGTATAATACATAAGTAACTGTGTGACGTTGTCATGCAAAACCAGGAACGGAAAGTGGATTTTCAGCGAGTTATAGGTTAAACCAGTTTTGCATAAGGTTCTGGTTTTTTTGTTTGTGATACAGTAGATCAAAGCCCCATAGAGTATGTACAAATATAGAAATACATTCAAAAGTCACAAGGATAGATTAACCAATTAGATACAAAAGAGACACAGCATTTTAAATGCCTATAAACTATACACTACGTACTTTGTACTCCGTTCCTGGTATGAAATTATAAGAATTGGAAGGTATCAAGTAAGTATAAGAATTGAGGATGACGTAGCAAGTCTGCATGTTCTTGAACTTAAATTCACATGACTTGCCCAACTTTTAAAGATGAAAAGACAAATATTATACTGAGTAAAGCTAATTTATAGTTATAATTATAATTATTATAATTATAATTAATTAATAATAATAATAATAACATATAATAACATATAATAACATATACTAAAATAATTCGCACCTCAGAGCAACATAAATCTGTATGCTAATTGGTCTTTTATTCGTATAATAATAATAATAATAATAATAATAATAATATGATAATAATAATAATAATAATAATAATAATAATAACAACATATACTAAAATAATTCGCACCTCAGAGCGACATAAATATTGGTCTTTTATTCATAATTTAATTGGATAAATTGAACATGTGTACATATGCAATTGTGATGTAGTCTTTTACATTAAGCATTGTATAAGTTAAATTCTTGATTTTGTATATTCAAATCAGGGTTGTGTCTTTATTATCTCATTTATTGTATTCGTACCTGTATACAGTACCTCACGTTAGGGGGCATCCATAAATAACGTTATATTTGAGGGGGTCCCCCAAAATATAACGATTTTCCACTATGTAGGGGGTCCCCCCAACATAACGCAATTTTTTTATTAAAATTTGTCTAAAACTTGATCCAGTGGTCCAAATTGAATGATTTTGGTACCATTCAAATTGCCTCGAGAAGAGGATTCGAATGGTACCAATTTCATTTGATTTGGACCACTGGGTCACGTTTTATTAACGAAATACTATTGGTTATTATGTTTTCTTATAAAATTACTATAAAATCAATAGTATTTCGTTAATAAAACGTGATCCAGTAATCCAAATGAAATGATTTTGGTACTATTGGATTCGTCTCATAGAGACGAATCGAATGGTACCAAATTATCCAGATTGGACCACTGGGTCATAATATATTCAAGTGTTTGTAAAATTTTATATATAAATATACGGATTTTGAAAATTTTTTTTATATAGTAGAGGGGGGTCCAGCGCTACTATGAGGGCGTACATAACGTTATTTATGGATGCCCCCTTATCAGCTGCTCTAAATCAGAATCATTACTTCATTCTTATTTCTAAAATTATAGATTGTCATTTTTAAATAGTGCATTAATACATGCATTACAGAAATAAGTAACTGCGCGATGTTGTCGCACAAAACCAGGAACTGAAAGTAGATTTTCAGCGAGTTACAGGTTAAACCAGTTTTGCGTAAGTTGTTTTTTTTGCATGTGATAGAGTATGTACAAATATAGAAATATATTCAGAAATCACAAGGATAGATTAACCAATTAGATACAAAAGAGACACCGCATTTCAAATGCCTGTAAACTATACACTACGTACTTTGTATACCGTTCCTGGTATATATGTTATAAAATAATATATTAACTTACATTAGTACATAAATATCACACGCATGATAAATTAAACAACCAACTGATTTCTTCTCAATCCTCTTTTTATTATCTAATGAATTTTGTAAGTAATGCTAATTTTCTGTTTTAAATATATAATGCAATCAAGCATGGGAATTTTGGATTTGTACCCTTCACCATTTTGGATCTAAAAAATTGTGATTGGAGTGTGGAAATTTTAGTATACTATAATGTTTTTGATTGCAATATCTAAAAAACCGTGATCAGGATGTGTTTTGAATATGATGATGACTATTCTAACTGATATCTTCTATCTCCTCCAATCTTCTTTCTCTATCATTTAATTTGGTGTCCATCTGCACTCGGGTAATGATTATAACATATACTCGTAATTTGTTATTATTTCGTCAATTTATTAAAATTATTCTAATTTTCTGTTTAAAATATGTAATGCAATCAAACGTGGGAATTTTGAGTTTGTCACTTGTAATAATAAAAAAAAAACAATTGACCAACCCATGTTTTTAGACTCAAAATAAAAATAAAAATCGACTTTGTATGGCTTTAGCTATAAACTTACTGACTATTGCTATATTGTAGTGATTTACTGTAAAAAAATTTATGTACGTCCTTGGGATCTTGGGAGAGATTTCAAGAATTTCACTTGCTAATTTAACTACTGGTCCAAAACCATTAAGGGTTTGGAGATTTAAAGTTGATTTTTCGTTTTGCATTGTTTCGCTGACCATTTTTTCAGTTTTTTTTAAAAAAATTTTCTGCATTACTTACTGACCTATTTTTTTCAGTTTTTACAAAAAAAATTTTTTTTAGATTGAATTGTTCGAATTTTTCATTATTTTTATTCGATAGAGACTTTAATTTCCTGTAATTGGGATAGGGTGATAGAGAAAATGTGATTGCTAACCCTATTTTTTGGATCCTTGTTGTGTATAATAAAAATAAATTAAAAAAAATACTATTAACCAACTCGTGTTTTCAGATTACATATTGGATTAACAGTTGTTGTTTCTATCCGATTTAATGTAAGAATTTGGTTACGAACCTTACCGACTATTGTTGTGGTTATTTACTGTAAAAGAAAATTATTGTGGCCTTAAGAGAGGACTTCAAGAACTTCGCCCGCCAATTTAGCTACTGGGCCAAAGCTATTAAGGGCTAAGAGAATTATAAAAGAATGTATTTATTAATACTGGAAGAGCGGTTTATATACATATCATGCGTAAAAGGAATAAACCTGTGTTCCAAAAGCTAATTTCTAAAAAACTAACTTCCCAATATACAAAGCGATCCTTTTTATATGTTCACATTTAGAATTACCCGATTACCAAGAATGAGGTAAGAACTACAACATTTATAAGAAATGTGGTAATGGAATCCATAATGCAGGAATGTAGTAATTCTTACCAGAAATGTGTAATAATTTGATCACAATAATGTAGTAATAGAAACGATGCTAAATATAGAAGTGCAGTTTTAAAAGTAGTAAATATGAACATTCGAACATCGTTGTTAGAAATATGGGGTAATTATTTTTGAATTTTATATAGTGTCAAAAAATAATTACCCATATAGAGATAGATAGATAAACAAAATTGGTAAGTCTTACATTTTTCTGTAACAACTATGCCAACTTATTAGCTAATAAACTATTTTCGTCCATAATCTGGTCACATTTTTCTGTGATATTCAATAAAAAACGTTTAAACGGACAAACTCTGAATTCGATAGTAGAAACTCTGAATTAGATGGTATAAATAGATAGATAGATAGTATATAGATGTTATAATAGTTACAAATTTGGAATCGCAGTTTTTAAATTGATTACTAAAATACGTGACAGCTTTTAGAGGATCCCCAAATTTGACAATCATGTAGACGATCTAGAATGTCGTAACTTTATATATTTGACATATATCGTAATAATTACCTGTTACAGAATTTAGATTATACCAAATCACAGGTAATCAATTAAAAACGTTCAACCAAATTACATAATATAGATAAGTAAATTACCATAAATTCATCAAAAGTCACTAATTTTCCAAATCATGCTCCAAAAAATCACTAATAATCATGGTCATTGCCGTACGTCCAATCAGTTAATCAATTAATTAATCGATTATATGCTATGCCAACTGCGATCGTGATGTCAATTGCAAATTTTATAAACAATCAGGTTTTAAATTATCCAGATATTTGAATTTTCTTCAATCACCATTCATATACTGTAAATTCCGATACGGTAAGATGATCCTTCTTAACATGCATGGGCCTCATAACAGCTTTAGTTAGTGCAATTCCTAAAGTCAATAATAAAAAAAGACGCCTTCGTATCTATTTACTGTAAATCCCATACAGTATGATAATCCTTTTTGACACGCATGCGTCTCATAACATATTTAGTTAGCACAATTCCGAAAGACAATAATAAAAAGACATTTTTTTATTGTAATCATCATGTATTTTATCGAGTCAAAAACCTGTTAAAGCGATGTTCGGTTATACAATTCTCACACAATAGATAATTAAGTAAAACATGTACATATCTTATACGCTTAACCCTTTACAACTTCAATGTTCCCACAGTTTCAGTTTTAGCCAACAACCAGTTACCTTATAGGTGATAAAACGTCAAAGTGCACAAACCCAATATTTCATTTACAACCAATCAAAAACATCAAAGCACTTAGACTAAAATTCCTACAGTTCTTGATTGAACCAATCAAAAACGTTAAAATGTACAAACTCAGAATTAGATAGTAAAAATTATTATATATATATAATTTTAAATATTGAATAAGTTTTGATCCACTAGTCAATTTTTGATGATTTAACTACCAAAATTTTCGCCTCAGTAAGACGATTCTAACAAGCCTAAAATCACTAAATTCTAATCACAGGATCCTAAGATCAACAAAGATTTGTATTCTATAAACAATCAATAATTAAATATGTCGAATTCGTTGCACCTAAGTTCTATGATGAATACTACGTGCCATATTGATCAGAATCAGATTATTTTGGTACCTTTCAATTTGTCTCATTGAGACTAGTGCTCCTAGGTCCGGTCCAGGTCTGGTCTGGTCTGGGTCCAGTTCGGGATCAGGCCAGACTCAGACTCTAAATTTTACTAATTACAGACTTCAGACCAGACACAACTATGAGTCTGGTCCGGGTCTGGTCTGAAATCTGCAGACTGGTCTGCATCCGAATATAATTATATGTATTTTTTGGCACTGAACAAGTTTACTTAGTGCATTTTGTTAGAATAAATTAGTAAAATTTTATGAATAATAAGATTTTATAGAATTTTATTAATAAAATTCTATAAAATTTTATAATTCGCAAATTTTTATTAATTAATTCTAACAAAATGTACTAAGTAAACTTTTTCAGCATCTAAAACGGCTAGTTTGTCTTTATTTTACTTGAAATTTGGAGAAAAGATGCATAATTTTTGATCAAAAACGTCAAATTTAAGTATCTTTTCTCCAAATTTCAAATAAACTAAAAACAACCCTGCTGATTTAATGTCTTTTTAGGTGTTGAACAAGTTTACTTAGTGCATTAATTTAGAAATAATTGGTAAAATTTTGTGAATAAAAGATTTTATAGAATTTTATTAGTAAAATTCTATAAAATCTTATGATTCATAAAATTTTACTAATTAATTCTAACAAAATGCACTAAGTAAACTTGTTTAGCACCTAAAAATATATTAAATCGGCAGGGTTGTTTTTATTTTACTTGAAATTTGGAGAAAAATGCGAATTTTTGATTAAAAAAGTCAAATTTAAGCATTTTTTCTCCAAATTTCAAGTAAAATTAAAAACAACACTGCTAAATTAATATATTTTTAGGTGCTAAATGAGTTTACTTGGTGCATAATGTTAGAATTATTTAGTAAAATTTATGAATTATAAGATTTTATAGAATTTTATTAATAAAATTCTATAAAATCTTATGATTCACAAATTTTTATTAATTAATTCTAACAAATGCACTAAGTAAGCTTGTTCAGCACCTAAAAATGTATTAAAACAGCTGGTTTGTTTTTATATTACTTGAAATTTGGAGAAAAAATGTATAATTTTGGATTTTTGATCAAAAAAGTCAAATTTAAGCATCTTTTCTCCAAATTTCAAGTAAAATAAAAACAACCTTGCTGATTTAATATATTTTTTTAGGTGCTAAACAAGTTTACTTAGTGCGGTTTGTAAGAATTAATTAGTAAAATTTTATGAATAATAAGATTTTATAGCATTTTATTAATAAAATTCTATAAAATCTTATAATTCACAAATTTTTATTAATTAATTCTAACAAAATGCACTAAGTAAACTTGTTCAGCACCTAAAAATACATTAAATTGGCAGGGTTGTTTTTATTTTACTTGAAATTTGGAGAAAAGATGCTTAAATTTGACTTTTTTGATCAAAAATCCAAAATTATGCATCTTTTCTCCAAATTTCAAGTAAAATAAAAACAAACTTACTTATTTAATGTATTTTTAGGTGCTAAACAAGTCTACTTTGTGCGTTTTTTAGAATTAATTAATAAATATTTGCGAATTTTAAGATTTTATAGAATTTTACTAATAAAATTCTATAAAATCTTATTATTCACAAAATGTTACTAATTATTTCTAAATTAATGCACTAAGTAAACTTGTTCAACCCCTAAAAATACATTAAATCAGCAGGGTTGTTTTTATTTTACTTGAAATTTGGAGATAAGATGTTAAAATTTGTCTTTTTTGATCAAAAATCCAAAATTGTGCATCAAATCTCTAAATTTCAAGCAAAATAAAAACAAACCAGCCGTTTAATACATTTTTAGGTGCTGAACAAGTTTACTTAGTGCATTTTGTTAAAATAAATTAATAAAAATTTGCGAATTATAAGATTTTATAGAATTTTATTAATAAAATTCTATAAAAACTTATAATTCATAAAATTTTACTAATTTATTCTAACAAAATGCACTAAGTAAACTTATATAAATATATTCGGGCTCAGACCAGTCTGCAGACTTCGGACCAGACTCAGACTTGACTAAAAGTCTGAATATAAAAAATAAATTTGTTTAGTAATTTTAAAAATTAATATTAAAATTACACAAAAGTTGAATGATCTTGGGATCCTGTGATTGGATTTTGGTGCTTTTGGACTTGTTAGAATTGTCTCACTGAGATGAACATTTTGGTAGTTGAATCATCAAAAACAGACCAGTAGATCAAAAGTTATCCAATTTTTAATATATATATATATATTATTAAATTTTAACCAATCAAATGCTTAGAAAAATTATCAGATGGGGGGTAGGGGGGTCAGCTACTTAGTGAAACCCTAATCAGGTGATTTCTGGCACTCCCCTTACCTCTATATAATTACAGCTTATATTAAAAATAAATAATGTGATTTAATAGAAGTAAAAATAAAATTTTATCCATTCTAATCCTATGCTTTGTGTTAAAATCTAAAATTGACACAACCTGATTCTACGCCTTGGCATTAAAATATAAAATTAACACAACCTGAACTATTGTTTGGTATTAAATGCTATAATTTATACTACCTGATTTTATGCCTTGGCATTGATTATATAGTTTAAATTTATCTGTTAATGCATGCAAGCATATAAATAATAAAAAAAACTATATATGAATAGACGTCTCTTTAGACATAAGGTTATGATAATTAAGCTTAGATAAAATAAGTGCATAATGATTAAATTGCACATCATAATATATTAATATTATACACATCTTACCAAATATCGCTTCATTAGCTATCGATTTATAAAATTAGTAACTTCAAGCTACTAATATTTATAAAATAGATGGGTTGCTGTCAATAGAAATCGAGCAGATTGACATTTCAAAAAATTAATTTTTTTGAAATATTAATCTGCTTGATTTCTATTGATAGCAGCCCAGATAATTAATGAAAGCTAAAAGTTTTCTGTTATATCATTAATAATTTTAATTAAATTAATTAAATAAATACACCTAATTTTCGCTATGAAGAATTATCAGATGATGATAGTAATGATTTGGTGATACTTCACAATTAACTAATGATTCTTCTCAAATACTCATCTTATCAAGTCAATGCACCATATAATCTATAATTCTTTATTCGATTATTGGAATGAACTAATGATAGTGGTTTGTTAGCAATGCTTTTGGATCCATAGCTTAAAATGCTCTCTAGTTTGGATCCAGAAACTCAAAAAAGGGCCAAAGCTGAGGTAACCCGTTAATTTAAAAATATAGCTACTCCAAATCGTGAACAAATAACATCAATATTTACTACTTCCTCAAATAGTAACAATATTCGTCACAATCATTTACACTCCTTAATTTTTGATATGTCTACTTCAACCTATACTGTATCCAATCCTTTAGCTGAATTAGAATGCTACCTGGACTCCACACGAACTCCTATCGCTAAAAATAATGTAAATCCATTTGAATGGTGAGCAATTTGAAAAAAAAATTTTCCAACATAGCAAAAAATTAGCCAGAAAATACCTGTCAATTTCTGCGTCCTCTGTCCCGAGCGAAAGGTTGTTTTCAGATGCAGGTAATTGCATTACTGCAAAGCGAACACAATTAGATCCTAATTTAGTTAACAAAATAATGTTTTTAAAAAGAAATTCTGTTGTAATCTCGTATTTTTGATTATAAAATATAAATAAATAAACTAAATAAACCAAATCATGTTACTTATCATTTTACTTACCAATATGGTAATGATAATCTGAGCTTCAATTAAATATCTACTTTGTTTATACAGTCAAACATTAGGTTTTCATAATTAACAAATAATTGACGTATTTGAAAATAAATAGGATTTTTAAATAGGATTTTTTTAACATAGAATACATTTTGTTTGCATGGTTTTGTTCTAATTCAGTACTTCTGTACTTTTTCTGTACGATGGTTGTTTTCCATATTTGGTTTTTCCTTTTTTTGCTTTTTTTTTTATATTATTTTAATTAAAATAAATAAAATTTTCCTTAGTTACCGTAAAAACTGTCTTTGCCTTGTATACTCTCCTTTAGGAATTAGATCATGCCAAATTATCCTAAAAAATATTTACGTTTTTATATACTCTATATTATACATTACTGTATACTTGTTACTCTATTTAAATTTACTATTTCAAATTTGTAAACCATTACTAGAGTACTGCCCACCCCAAACTTACATTTTATTTATACTTTTTTTAATGAAATTTTTGTTACACATTCTAGTAGATCTCGATTTCAGATAGGCAGATCAGTGCTGATTTTCTTTAAAAAGATCGATTCCTGAAGTGTATTTAAAACTTCACTGACACGAATGGCTTATGTCTATTTTATGATATAAAAATTACATATTTTATCTACTTTATTCGTATTAATGTTAATCTTTATATTAATAACCTCAATTACTATTTATTGTTTAAAATAAAGATTAAAATTTTTTCTTATTTATTAAATACCTTATAATAAAACCGCAACAAGCAATCTAATACAATAGTCTTTTTTAATATTGTGTAAGTTAGAAATTTTTGCCTGAAATTTAATTATTAGCCAATTGGCCATTGGCTGTTTGCCAACCAATTACTAAAAAAATTGGCCGCAAAAAATTGCCAACACGACCAAATGTACTAAGTAACATGAGTGGCATGAAGTGCCACCCATTGTACTAATTATTCATATAGAATACAGATTGAACAATTAAATCAAGATTTGTCCAGATTCAGGTTATATACAAAATAGTATTCAGATTTAATTGAATGGCCTTTAATTAAAGAATAGGATCGAGGTACTACTACCTTTGTTAACTCTCTTAAGTAATTAATACTACAGTATAAGTGAAGCTGCTATAATTTAAACTTACCTAAAGAATAGTTTTTGTCTTATTACAAATCTTCATCATGACGACTAATTCACAGGCTGCATCAAACATTTAATTTTATATTTTAGAATATAATTTTATTATTTTACGGTTTCTATAAAACTCGTGGGGTACAGAAAAATAGAAGATACTGGCTAGTTTCTTATTATAAATTAGAAAAATAAAATAAGATTCTCTAATTTTAATTATGAAACCCCTATTGAAGGATATAAAAACTTGATCTGACTCATATGCGTAAATGCACAACCACAATCAATTTTAATTTGGCAATCAATCTAAGTCAAGAAATGAACATGGTGAACAAACCTTTTAACCCTATCAAAAATATCACTAGTAAAAAAAAAGTTGTGTTATCTAGTAATCGCTTGAAATTCTTGTTCCTTAAATCAAAAAAATTTTCCTTAATAGTTTCTAAACTTCCTTCAATAAGATCGCTTGCCTAATCATTTTGTACCATACTTATATAAGTTACCAACTATTAATTCACAGAGCGAATTCGATAAATATCTCGATATATCACAAATACATTTCAATTCTTTTAATAACTTTTTTATAGCATGTAGGGGGTTTTGTTTGATCCCAAAATGAATCATTTAGTATGAAGTCGAGATGTGTAAAATGCGCATTTTATAATAAAATATGCATGAATGTGCATTAATATGCATGATATATAAAATGCGCATGATACCACATAATAAAAAAACTTTTTTAATTTTTATCTTTATTATTAAAAATATATCAAAATAAAGATACTATACATTGATTCTTGCCTATATATATATAAATTTTTACAAATTTGTTAATTGTAAACTTCATAGTATTATCTTATATAATTTAACACCTGACTCGTGGCTCTGCCACATGAGCTTTGTATAAAATTTTAGAATTTTATTTAAAATCTGTAAATTCGCATTAGGACACGCAAAGTTGGTTTTTCGTTTTGCATTACCTGCCATCCAATTTTTCAATTTTTTTCAATTTTTTATTTTGTTTTTTTTTTTAGTTTCCAATTGTGCCAATTGTTCGATTTTTGACACTTATTTTTCCTCTCTATTTTCATCTGATAGGGACTTAAGTTTTCCATAATTGTCCGATAGGACTGACAGGAAACATATGACTGCTGCCCCGATTTTTTGATTTCTTGTTATGCAAAATGAAAATTTAACCTCATATAACCTTAAATGTGAACATTATTTAATTTGCAGAAAAAGAAGAAAAAATCTGCTATCCGTCCTAAATTTTAAAATCCATAGTGTAAAACAAAAATCAACTTTGCATATAATATTTACAAATATGCTGAGTTGGTTTGCATTGAATTGTCACAAAAATTTTGTTACTGAACATACTATTCTATTAACTACAGTATATGGTTAAGTTTGAGTTAGTTTGCATTAAAATTATGTTATTATAAAATTCTGCCACAGAATTCACACTCTATTTTAATATGGTTGAGCCAGTTTTTATTAGAATTATTTTGATTTTTATCATGGGTTTTTATAAAAAAATTCTATTACAAAATTTGTTTGCTATACCAGTAATTGCAATATATAGTGGGTTAGTTTGAATCTGTATAAGATAACTATAAAAAGTTTTTATAATACTCATTACTCCAATAACAAATAGTATGCAGCTTAGTTTTATTGGCGAATGCCAATTTTAAAATAAGTGGTACAAAAAGAATTTTAGCTCATTGATCACCTTCTAAACATAACCGTAATTTTATTGGTTAGTAGATCGACAAAACTACAAGTCACTAAGAAAATTAGTTGATTATCAGATAATCTGAGCAGCAAAAATTCTGACCAAAAATTCCAGAAATCAATCATTAAATATTTGATTGAATGTAACTTTTTTTGATATTCGCTAATGTATTCACTGTTTTTTTATTAATTATCTATAGTGGAGCATTTGTTGTGTTTTTGCACTTGTTCTTGCACTTGCACTTATTCTTGAACTTGAGACCATTATACAAAACGGTTTCAAATTCAGGAATTTTTTAGCCCAAAATAGTTTGTTTTTTTTTTTTTTAATTTTAATAGTGAGACCTTGCTCTTATCTTTATTAAATTTAATGGAAGCTTTTTACAGTTGGAAAAAATTTCATTATTTAAATCTAATGCTAAAAAAAAGAACTCAGACATATAGCTAGATAAACAAAAGTAAACCTAGTACTTATCTGTGGCCTAAACCAACCAGAGTGGCCAAGGCTCACCTAGATTTGATTATTAGTTAATATACTTGAAGCCCAAAATAGTTTGTAAATATTAGGCAATCAAACAACAAAAGTAAATTTGGAAAATTCATGTTCACGATCTTGTGCTGTTTAAGGGCGTTAATAAGGGCATCAAAAAATGATATAATAATTACTCAAATGTTATAACATTTAGTTCACATTTTTCGACCAATCAAAAATGTTAAAGCGAACAGACCCAGAATTGAAGTATATAGATAGATTAGAAAGTTAATTATACTTATTTTATATTTAATTTTTCTATATAAAAGTTTGATGGGATAAAATGCGCATAATTCAGAAACATGCGCATTAATGCGCATTCATGCGCATACCCGTATATTCCTGAAAATAAGCAACTTTTTTGGCCAAAAAATTACACGAAAAATGAGGTTGCTTATTTTCAAAATAAAGTATTGAATTTTTAGAAAAATTAAAAAAACGCACTAATAAAAAGTTGTCCAAATGATACCAAATTTTTACTGTAAGTGTATCTTTATGCGCTGAACAACTTTACTTAATCAACTTTTTGAAGTTTACTTATTAAAAAAAAGTTTTATATGTAGCAACTGTCAACGTGTTTTTTGAAATTTGAAAAAAATCAGGAGGGTTGCTTATTTTTGGAGTACTATAGCTTATTTTTGGGAATCTACGGTAATTGATGAATCATGCGCATGCATGAAACCCATCTCTACATAGAACTAACTTTAGCATGCTGTATGTACATGTACTTTCGTTATTTTAACTTCGATCTCTTAAGTATTTGCAACACTTAAAACAAAAAATTTTGCACTCTCCAATTGGCTATTTCCTCTCCAGAAGCTTGTATTAACGTACCTGGTCCTACCTGGCCCATGCAAGTGTGATTATATGGAAGTCATTTTACTATTAAAAAATATCTATAAATATGAAATTATGTGTGATAGTGATTATAAGGATTTGTGACTATATAGAAGGGGTTTTAATAACAAAAAAATCAGCAACCAAAAACCATGTGATTGTATGGAGTTTGTGATTATATGGGAGGTGACTATAGGGAGGGACGACTGTATATTAATTATTTTAATTACGATTGGTAAATTATATACTGTGGCTATGCTATAAATTACATCACAGTACCGCTCTGTATAATTTTATAATAACTATGTAAAGGACCCCGCTATAGTATCTCTGTTACAAAATACTCCATACTTGTATATCCTCCCTGTAAATAGTATCTGGGTGGGTATTATTTAATAAATTTGGCAGTTGATTGAAAATACCTGGGCACTGTAGTCAGTGCCGTATAGTAATTTATACAAGAAAATAATAATAATCACCATAGGTAATTATCATTTGTGATCTACAATGCATAAAAAAATAAACAAAACAAACAACTTTTATTAAATAAAAATTAAATCTCTTTAATATTAGAGTAAGAGTAAAGGTTAGGAATTAGGATAAAGCTTTATATATAGTAAAATTTAGTGAGAAATTTTTTTTTGTATAAAAAAAAGTAGCTTTATAGACAAAATTTTAGATTAGAAGCAATTTTAGCAATTTTTTAAAAAAGCTTTTTGTTTTTGTTATACAAAAATTGATCTACATATTACATCTGGTCCAGAATTTTAATTGGTAAATTAACTTCAGGTAATAATCACCTGTAGTGTAAATTAGTAATTTCCTTTATACAAAGTTAAAATTAATATATTTTTATAAAATTAAGAAAATAATTAAAGTTTTAAAATTAAAAAAATTTTTTAAATATATTTGATCCCCAAATTAATATTAAAACTTTTATTTTAAGTTTTACTAAAAATAAAAAAATTAACCACTTTCAAAAAAAATTGTTTAAAATTGGTCTAAAAGTATTATATTTATATATATTGAAATAATTATTAACATATTAAAAATCTTTAACATTGAATAACTCTTGATCTACTACCAAAATGATCTTCTCTGTGAGACAATTCTAATAAATCCAAAATTGTTAAAATCTGATCACAAGATCCTAAGATCAGTAAATATTTGAAATATAAATAAATCATCATCGATTTTGGAATTCTGTGATCGAATTTTAGCAGTTTTTGGCTAATTAGAATCATCTTATTTAGATGATTATTTGTTAAATTATCTAAAATGGATTAGTGGATCAAAAGTTATTTACTGTTAAAGATTTTTAATATTTTTGGCATATATAACAAAAAGGAAAATTATAACAAGAATCACACTGATTCTATAAAAACTTGATAAATAGAAATATATATAGTTATCTCTCTCTAATCTAAACAGGCCATCCCAAGAGATTTTGTTTAGTGTAGAGAAAGTCCAAAATACTATATAAAATTTCTTTTCTAAACTAAATACTAATAGAAATTTGGTATATAAAGAGTTACTAATAAAAAATAATTAAATAAGCCCATTTGATGCATAATCTGTTATATACTATAAATATATATTGTATAAATTAAAAAATAAATTATTTTACACTATTTTTTTCAAATGTTTGCATTATTACTTGTCAGGTCACTATTATCTAATTTGGATTATAGCTCAGATTAAATATTTGACCCATCTGGTCACTATTATCCGAACTAGGTTATAGCCTAAATTAAATATCTAATTCATTGAATCACTATTATTTGACCCAGGTCATGACCTTGGTTAAATATCTGATCCATCAGGTTACTATTATCTGACCCAGATTAGAACACTAGTTTAATTAATTATATAGAATAAATTTTATTTATAATATAAAATAAATTAATTTAAATAAAAGATTATATGTACTAATTAATTTGAGTTCAGATTCAGAATAGTAAATTTATTATGTTAATTTAATATATTCAGAGAAAACATATATATAATAGTTTGTTCTGAAAGTTTTAATTCAGATTATCAAAAGTCAGTATATAAGGGCTAGATTAGAGAAAGGTGACTATATAAATACAAAAATGTATATGAGTAAGTACAGGTTTTATAATCACTACAAAAAAACTGTATAAAAACTAATTATCCAAAAAATTTAATACATATTAATATGCAAAAAATTAAAACCTGTGCATTATTGTGCATAGTATTATATTTATAAATTGATGCGTATTAAAATCTTAATAATTATATAATTTTTCTTGCACTAATGTGCACAATCGTTAAGATTTTTAATGATTATAATTTATGCACTAATACGCACAATCAATAAGATTCTTGATAATGATAATTTTTGTGCACTAACATGCACAATTATTAAGATTCTTAACAATAATAATCATAATTTGTGCTCTAATATGCATACTCATAGGACATGTCCCTTTAAAATAGCTTTGAAATAAGTTTATAATAAAAATTATAATAAAAACATAAAGTTAACTCTCTCTAATCTGAACTGCTAGAACTGTTTTTTTTTTACTATATAAAAATTTGAAAAAGTTCAGTTTTCAAAAAGTTATATATGGCTTATCCAAACTTTATAATAAAATTTACAAATGTTCTAGGAGATTTTGTTTGGTTTAGAGAGAGTTTAATAGTGTTTAGTTTAGAGAGTTCTGGATTAGAGAGAGGTAACTGTATAAATTTACTATAAACTTTGAGCTAAAGATCCTTTTTAGCTTAACTAAATAACTTAAATTAAATTTTACAATAATATAGAACAAGAAATAAAGAAAAATTGAGCTTAAAAACTGTATCGAAATTTTGTCAATTTTGCACTATTTCAAAATATAACTTTGTCAAAAACAAAAATTTACAAATTTTAAATTAGCAATTATATATAAAGTCATGCTTTGAACAAGTTTTTTAGGTAACTATTGTAGGTTACCTTGTAAGAAAAATGAGTTAGCTATATGCTAAAGTTAAAAATTTTTGGTTTGCAATATAAAACCCTTTTTTTGTTAAATAACCTGCTTTGGGCATTTAAGTGACTTTGTTGTTCAGCATATAATTCTACTTATATTAAAGTTGAAACACATTTTCTTAGACTTTTTCTAAGTGAAAAATAGGGTTAAAGATATATAAAAAAATTTTTTTAAAAGAAAAAATTTTTTTCTAACTTTAACTTCATTTTTCCCTTAGTAAAAAGTTTGAAAAAATGCATTTCAACTTTATTATAAGTGGAATTACATGCTGAACAAGTTTATTAGAGGTCCAAAGCAGGTTATCTTGACAAAAAAGAGTTTTATATTGCAAACCAAAAATTTAAATTTTAGCATATAGCTTTCTTACAAGGTAACCTACTTTAGTCGCCTAAGTAAAGTTGTTTAAAGCAAGATTTTTTTTTAATATTAAGGCGACCACTTAGGTACCCTAGCACTTTATTGGTCCAAACGGGTTGGCCCAGTCAATATGACTATGCCTCATATTACATTTGTATAACGAGAGTACAACTAGCTACACGTACAACTTTTGGTTGTCTAATTTAAGTAGTTCTCCCGTAGGTTCTAAACTAGATGCCATACCTGCAACCCAACTAGGAGATTGCCTATTTAAACTCTCTGGCTTCTACCCATGTTCAATATTCCTTCCAATATACCCTTTCGAGTAATTCACTATTAAAAGTACCCTGAGGCTTTAGCCAAACACCCATTGGAGGGCATTTGCTCCTGTGGTAAACCTGGTAGAGTGATACCTGTCCCCCACAGGTATTCACCTACACTTTTGGTAACTTACGCATTCACCAAGCCAAACAACTTGCAGTCAGGAGTTTACTCTGCAACCACTACCATTACCTACTACTGCCCTTGTGAAGTTCACTAGACTCTAGTACCCAGTCAGTCACTTTTTGGATCCTTTTCCCCAGTTATCCCAGACTACCAATCCAGTTGGCCCGGAAGGATCGGTCTGCCAGGCTTTTGGTGCCTAAGGTCTCCTTTTCTTAGTTCATGCTTCTATAACACATGACCATTTCCTCCGGTACGACTCCGGCGGCCAGATTGGTTGGCCCCCTCTGCCATAAGGGCTCTTGCCCGTCCAGTTTTCCGGTCAGTCACCACTAAGATCCTTTTCTCCGGTACCGTCGAAAGTCTAGCTACCTTTCTACTCAGGACTTGCCAAATGGGTTTCTGTTTCTCCAGTTTCTTGGATTTGTCTGTGTAACAAGACACAATTTTGCCCGAAAGCTCTCATTCAAGATGGTAACCAAGGACTACAGGTAGTGTACCCAACCGATCAACAAGACACAGTTACCGGAACACAGGTCTATTTTTCAAAAGCGTCGCCAGTGGGATTTGAACTCTAGACCTGCCACTTGGGGGTGACAACTTACCAACTTCCCTAAGTCGCCACACCTTTTAAAGCAAGATTTTATATATAATTGCTAATTTAAATTTGTATATTTTTGTTTTTGACAAAATTACATTTTGAAATAGTGCAAAATTGACAAAATTTTGATACTCAAAATTCTTGTTCTATATGTTTGTAAAATTTAATTTTTAAGTTAATTTATTAAGCTAAGAAGGATCTTCCAAAGTTTATAGTAAATTCAAATGTTTTTATTATAATTTTTATTATAAGGGAAAATAAATTTGTCGCACCCGCGACATGTCGCACCCCTGGTTTGGCCAATCAAATCGCACGATTTTATAGGCAAAAAAATTTTTTTAAAAAATTAAAAATTTTACATAATAAAGTATAAAATTTATATAAAATAGCATACTATCTAACATAAAATTTTATTCTGAACAACTTTTTATAAGTTATAAAGATAGATTGTCTTAGTAAAAAAACGTTTTATAAGAAAAATCAAAAATTTCCAAAGTTAGCACATATAAAACTTTTTTTTTACTAAAATAATCTACCTTTATAACTTAGAAAATGTTGTTTAGTATAAAATTTTACATATAATTCTTAAACGTAAAGATAGATTTATATTAGTAAAAAAAGTTTTATATGTGCTAACGTTCAAAATTTTTGATTTTTCTTATAAACTGTTTTTTTTACTAAGATAATCTATCTTTATGACTTAGAAAAAGTTGTTCAGAATAAAATTTTACATTATATGTTTTGATATCGCTTATTTATTTTTACATTTTACTAGTAAAATTTGAATTTTTAAAAAATAAAATTTTTTGCCTACAAAATTGTGCGATTTGATTGGCCGAATTGGGGTGCGACAAATTTCTATTCCTTATTATAAACTTATTTCATAGAGACATGTTTTATAACTGTTAAGTTCTTAATGATCAAATTTTAGAGCACTAATATTATGATACTATTATGATCATCACAATTATTAAGATTCCTTAATGATAATTTTAATGATCATTTCTGTGCATAATATTATAATCATTACAATCATTAAGACTCTAATTTCAGTACATTAATATCATAATTATCACAATTATTTAAGATTCTTAATAATCATAATTTTTGTATATAATATTACAATTGTCATAATTGTTAAGATTCTTAATGATTATAATTTTATGCACTAACATGTAGGGTTCCGAAGTTTGATCTGAGTTTGATTTGAGTTTGATCAAACCCAAAATCAAACCAAACTCAAACTATAAATTTTATAAAGTTTGAGATCAAACCCAAATTCAAATAAAAAATAATCAAATTCAAACCAAACCCAAATACTATACTAAGTTTGATTTGAGTTTGATTTGAAGTTTGCAAGCTAGTTTGAGTTTAAATGACATAAATATATTTTATATTTAAACAAGTTACTTAATTGATAATCAGCCTATCAACTAGAGAGTGATCATAGGCAAAATGTAGAGTGCTTTCATTTAAAACATTTTTTCTTACTAAGTTAATGATACATGTACACTAATTGAAAGTTGTAGAGCTCGTCGAGATGCATCTAATGATGGTTAGATCATCCAAATCGGCCCAGTGGATGGCGAGATATCGTCAAAAAACGATTAACTGACTATGTGATGCAGATTACATATGAAAATCATAATATGCGAAATGTGGCGTGCTTCTATTTATAACTTTTTTCTTACTAAGTTAATAATACATACCCACTAATTGAAAGTTGTAGAGCTCATCGAGATGCATCTAATAGTGGTTAGATCGTCCAACTCGGCCCAATGGATGGTGAGATATCGTTGAAAAACGATTGGTCAACTATATAAAATCTCTATGCAAACATAGAGATTATAAATAATCAGACAATCATTTTTCAATGATATCTCGCCATCCATTGGGCCGATTTGGAAGATCTAACCACCATTAGATGCGTCTCGACGAGCTCTACAACTTTCAATTAGTCGACAAGTATCATTAACTTAGTAAGAAAAAAAATTTAAATGGAAGCACACTACATTTTGTCTATAGTGATTTTCATATAATCTGCATCATATGGGGGTGAAAAGGGACAAATCATTTTTAGTAAAATTTTTTTAATTTTTAAACTAAAATATCTTGACAAGTATTTAATCAAATTTGCTAAAAATTTTTTTATTTTAATCTTGAAATTATATAGAATTAAAATATAAAAAATTTATTAAATTTATTAAAATAGTTGTTAAAATATTTAAGCTTAAAGTCAAGAAAGCTTTTACTTAGAAAAAATTTGTCCCTTTTCTACTGACTCACCCCCATATTACACTATGATCACTCTCTAGTTGACTGGCAGATTATCAATTAAAATATAAAAATATATTTTATTATTCAAACTCAAACTAGTTTGCAAACTTCAAACTCAAATTCAAACCAAACTCAAATTTAACTAAATAGTTTGCTTCAAATCAAACTCAAATATTTTTTTAAATTATAGTTTGGGTTTGGGTTTGATTTCAAATCAAATCAAACCCAAATCTGATCTAAAGTTTGATTTGATCCGGGTTTGAGGAACCCTAATTTAGTGCATTAATATAATAATTGTTATGATTCTTAATANATCAATTAAAATATAAAAATATATTTTATTATTCAAACTCAAACTAGTTTGCAAACTTCAAACTCAAATTCAAACCAAACTCAAATTTAACTAAATAGTTTGCTTCAAATCAAACTCAAATATTTTTTTAAATTATAGTTTGGGTTTGGGTTTGATTTCAAATCAAATCAAACCCAAATCTGATCTAAAGTTTGATTTGATCCGGGTTTGAGGAACCCTAATTTAGTGCATTAATATAATAATTGTTATGATTCTTAATAATTATAAATTATGAGTATTGACATGCACAAAAACATTTTTTTGTTATTTTTTTTGTTTTTTTGCACTTAACAATAATAATTTCTGTACATTAACATGTACAAATTATATTTGATTTGTAAGCAAATAAATATTTACTTTTTTTTTTGGTTGTTCTTATAATTTTTATTTTTTTATTTTATTTTTTTATAATTTTTTTTTACAACTCAACTCATTAATTTTTATATAATTTTTTTAGTTATTGTCATTATTTTTAAACCATCTTTTAGAGTTATTGCCTTAGAAGTTGCTCTTTTGAATTACTATTATTTTTGGTATATGTTTTTCATCATTTTGGTGGTATTGCAACATTATTATTTTTTACTATTATTTTTTCTTTTATTTTTATTACCTTTTGCAGATTATTGCATTTTAGTATTTCCCTTGAGTTACTGCTATTAGAATTGCCACAATCAGAGTTGTCCCTATTGGAGTTATTTCTAGAGTAGTCATTTTGAATTTTTTTTAAATTTTCCTTTGATACTGTTACTTTTCAATATAATTAGTTGCCAGGTTATTTTTAAAGTTGGTAGTTTTAGTAATTAGAAATATTTTCTTATTCAGCATGTAAATTAGGTATTTATATTATAAAATTTAATTAATAAAATAATTAAAGATAGTAATAAAATACAAAATTTAGTTAATAAAACATAAAGCTTAGTTAATAAATTATAAAATTTAGTTAATAAAATAATGCATATATGATATATGTTATTATGTATATATTCACAGATATATACTATTATATGTTACCTGCATATAAAGACAATGCATGAGAAAAAACATAAAATTGTACATTAGTACATGTACTATTGCATGGAATCTGCACCTTATTACATGCTGTAAATGCTTTTCTATCCCTTAATTTGTTATGCAGGCATATTTGCCTGCGAAAATTTTAAAATTTTAAATTTTTTAAATAAAACCTTAAATATTAATTTTAGCTATATACTTTCTAAGTAAAAAATATAATATTAGTTTTGTTTTATCAACTTTATTATAAAATTTTTTTAAAATTATTAAAAAAATTTAATGTAATAAAAGTTTAAAGTTTTTGTTTTGGAACTTTTACTATAGAATTTTTTCTTTAGGTTTTCTCAAATTTTATATATTCCCGTCTATAAAAAAAATTTCACTTCTAATACAAGTCCTAATTTTTACAAATAATAAAGTTGTCATCCTTTATATAAACTACAAAGTTGTATAAGAAACTATATTTTTAAAACCAATATTTAAAAAATTCGCCAAGATATTGTAAATATTTTTTTGGTTAAAAAATTTATTTAAAATTTAATATTTTCAGCTTATAAGCAACATAAACTTTTTGTCTTAAAATATAAGTTTAAATAATTCAAAAATATAATACTTGTTCTTAAATATTATAATACCAAATTTTATTTAAATATCTTAAATGATTAAAAAACTAGATCAGGGGTGTATTTATAGTAATTATATAGACAAATTTGCCTGTGAACCTCTACAAAGTAAGGAATAGTTTTATATGAATTTATATTTATAGGAAGATATTCATATGATTGGTCAATTTTTGCAGATATATCCATGATTTTTCATAATAATTAATCAATCAAATTGTGATAATTAGGCCTCCACATGGGCCAGATAGGGCTAGGTAGTAGTAATACCCTAGCTCTACTCGTTTATTAATAGGCTTAATCTCCAAGCTCTTACCCTAAAGCCCCAAAATTGATACCCAGCTTGGTCCTTAAAGCTCGTGGGTACCCATGAGTACCCACAGGTAAAAAAAAAAAAAGATAAAAAAATTATTAAGCCTATTTGATGCATAATTTGCTGTATACCTTAAATATATAGTATAAAATGTAAAAAAAAAAACTTAAAAAAAAATGTTTTTTATACTATTTTATTCAACATTTCCACTTTATTCGACATTTTCACTTTATTTGACGTTTTTACTTTATCGATGTTTCCACTTTATTTGACAATTGTTTTTACGAATTTAAGATTAACAATCAATATACAGTAAAATACATACCTTGTGTACCCCTATGTGGAATTCTGGTATGATTCCTCGAAAGTTAGTTACTCGCCAGCTCATTTTACTGACCCCATATCCCCGATAGAATGTTTCACCTACAGCACTTTTTGTTGACAGAATCTTTTCTCGACATACCATGTTTTTGACATTCCCTTTTCTAGAAATCTCATATTTTTGACAAGATATTTATCTGATATGACATATTACTAATTTGACTTTTCTAACACTAGGTTTTATTGAATGCACTTTTTCTGACAAGAACGATAAACCCAGTGATCATCACATCATATGAAATTATGCAACTACGTTATTTGTTTACTAGCACTATCAACACAGCCTAAATTATCCCTTCTATAGTAAAAGTTCCAAAACAAAAACTTTAAACTTTTATTACACCAAAGTTTTTTAATAATTTTAAAAAAAATTTATAATAAAGTTAACAAAACAGAACTAATATTATATTTTTTTATTTAGAAAGTATATAGCTAAAATTATATTTAAGATTTTATTTAAAAAGTTTAAAATTTTAAAATTTTCGCAGACAAATATGCCTGTATAACAAATTAAGGGATACTATTACCTAACCCTAATCCAACCCTAACCATAACCCTAATTTAGGCTGAGTGCTTAATTATGTGATATAATGAATACAAATATATCACTCTACCTATTTAAACGAAATTCTAATCGGGGAAAGATCTTGTCAGAAAAAGATGTCAGAAACATGTCATGTCAGAAAAATGTTCTTTCTGAAATACGTCATGTCAGTAAAATGTCTTTTTGAAAATATGTCCTGTCAAGGAAAGGTGAGGTCAAAAACATGGTATGTCGAGAAAAATTCTGTCAACAAAAAATGCTGTAGGTGAAACATTTTGTCGGGGATATGGGGTCATTAAAATAAGCTGGTGGGTAACTAACTTTTGGGGAATCAAGCAACAGCCCATATGGTGTACCTTCTGCCAGTTTGAAATGCCAGTTCATGACTTATACCCAGNTAATCGGGGAAAGATCTTGTCAGAAAAAGATGTCAGAAACATGTCATGTCAGAAAAATGTTCTTTCTGAAATACGTCATGTCAGTAAAATGTCTTTTTGAAAATATGTCCTGTCAAGGAAAGGTGAGGTCAAAAACATGGTATGTCGAGAAAAATTCTGTCAACAAAAAATGCTGTAGGTGAAACATTTTGTCGGGGATATGGGGTCATTAAAATAAGCTGGTGGGTAACTAACTTTTGGGGAATCAAGCAACAGCCCATATGGTGTACCTTCTGCCAGTTTGAAATGCCAGTTCATGACTTATACCCAGAGTACATAAGTACAGTTGATAAAGTAAAATATATTGTTCAATATAGTGTAGAAGTACCTGGGTACAAAGATTGAGACATGTAATACCCGGCCCTAGTGGTACTACCCTTAGGGTACCGTGGGTAGCCCTGGCCCATGCGGAGGCCTAGTGGTAATTGATCAATCAAATAATGAAACTTTATATTAGCGAAGCTTATATTTTTTACAGTATAAATTATATATTCAAGGAAAAATCTAGTTTTAATTATTACTGCCTTCGCTAGAAACATTACTAACCTCAAAATAAATTATTAATTAATAACAACAAACATTACTTATTTATATACTGTATATTTCTCTAATTAATACTGTATTCATATTTTGTACCTCTCAAAAAACAAGAATTTTTATTTTTTATTCATGTAAATTCTTAAATAATAATAAATATTTTTCGTTATTACAACTACTGCATTCTCTTTATATTATTAATTAATATACAGTATTATTAATTAATGCCACATATACAGAACTATCGATTCTAAAGTCATATTAAATCTATCTAGTTAATAAGCACTATACAAGGATAAAAGTAATATAAGTGATTAAAAAGTAGTCTAAAAGAAGTAATTTAAACTAAATACAATAAATTAATAGCTTGTAAGTGTCTATTTTTAAAATCTAACTTTTACCTTAACCACCGTGATCGTTCTTTGTATTCGACTATTTTTTTGCTATTTTTTTGCGATCAGTACTTGTATACCCGTATTACTAATAATACACATAGTAACTTTGCTTCTAAAGTAAAGTTCTCTGTTTTTATGATTATTTTATGTTTATTTTGTATAGCAAAGGGCAACATTTTTCTAACTCTAATTATAAAAAAAAATTTATTTTTCTCAATTTGAAAAGTACTTTAAACTGTATAAATAAGTTACCCGGGCAATTGATTTACATCAGCCAATCAGACGAATGTCCTCCTATGAGATTTACGTGCAGGTTCATGTGGTTCCATATTTGAACTTTCTGGTGTATTGCAGTATCATTCCATGCTGCAATTGTTATAGGGCAAAGAACATGGCAAAACCAATGGATTGTCATGACTATCATGTATAAGGAAGGGCACATGACCTGGTAAAGGATACTAGCTCTTCAATGAATTCTACTGAAATTAATCTCGACTCTAATGAAGTTCAGCCCCAGTGAAGAATAAGTGGTGAATCAAGAGTAAAATGAAAGTAAAACCTTGTTTAAATAGAATAGATTTTTAAAGTTAATTTGGACTAAAAGATGGATGACTATGCCCAAGGCTGACAATGCACAGATGAGAGAGGCACAGTGATTGCAACAAAGGAATCTACATCCAGAATTTAGTTTAGATTAGAATTTTGAATAATATATTATTATAAATGAGGGTTCTTTGCATTGTAATTTTTGGGTCACAGTATTGTTGTCAGTTCACAGAAGCTCACCCTTGAGCGAAGGAAGATATTATGAAAGTTAAATTTTCTTTGTTATATTTTTCTATATTGTAATAGTATTTCTTACTATATCTGTTAGTGCTATTGCTATGGAATGGTTGTGCATGGTTTAGAACTACAAACATGGGTTCAAGACCATAAATCTTGGTTTGGAGTCATAAAACTTGGTTTGTTACCACAAACTTTCGCTTGAGATCGCTTCCGACCATGGCTATTTTGCAATGTATAAATATAACAGCTAAATTAATAGAGAATAGGAAGAATTCGGTCTGAGTCATAATGAATTAATAAATAACATCCTTATGAATCGAATACTTACCAAAATACATTCCTTAATAACCCACTATCATTTATTTCGAATCCCCTAATAAACATCCATTCTGCATAACCTATGCTTGTAACTCTGAGCTAATTCGACCTCACATTAGCCAAGCTTCTCCCACGGTTACAACAAAAGTACTTATGTAGCGAATACAATCACGTGATATTGATTGAATATTCACGAATTTTTCCGTGAATATTCCTATTAAATCTGAATATACAATCAATCTATTCGTAGATGAAAAAACTCACGAATATTCATTGGATAGATATTCAACGGATCCCAGCTCTACCCTGTCGAATTTGTATTCGTGGAACCGTTAATAAGACTTCAATATGACGAGATGATCTTCAAAATAAACCAACCCCCTAAACTGGGACATCTAACAAAAAAATTGA
Source organism: Gigaspora rosea (assembly GCA_003550325.1). Lineage (NCBI taxonomy): Eukaryota > Fungi > Glomeromycota > Glomeromycetes > Diversisporales > Gigasporaceae > Gigaspora > Gigaspora rosea. The sequence goes on from QKWP01000410.1 coordinate 262,409, forward strand.
CCGAGCAAATATTTATTTTCCGATTCGAAAAGTTTTGATTCGGTAGTTATCATTACCGAAATCACAAAATTATCGAATCAACAAATATTCGGTTAGTCTATTTTTTGCCAGGTGCCCCAGAATTTTATGAAGATAACTGTAATTAATACAGCTACTGTATATAATCTTAGAATTCTCGGCGACCATGCGTGTTCATCTACCATCCCGAATGTTCAACATTTCTCCGATAAACAAATTACATAAAAATAAGATTTTGGAATTTTCATATGTATTGTACTCTTACTTATTATTAACATTACATCTAATTTTTGCGTTGTAATAATAATAGAGCATTTCTGTTTGTAGATGGGGTGTTTGAACACTGTATTACACAATTCAAAAAGAAAAGCCAATCAAAAATAAAATTAAATGCAATATGAGATCATTTTTTATACAACAAACATAAATAAACTATTTTTATTTCAATTAAAAATTATTTTAATTTATATAAAACTTATACCCGTGTTTCAAACACGCCGCATATGATTAGTTTTTTCATAATAATAATAAGAAAAAAAAGATCCATGATAACGGTAAGTAATAATCAGTTGTAATAGGAATTAATAACGACATGTTAAAATAGGTAACATTAAAAAATTGAATAGCTTACATAAATTATTACAATATCATCACACAGTTATGCAATACATAACATACCATTCCTGGTGTATTACAAATCAGATTTTAATGAGTCGAATCCAGTAAATTTAAGGGTCAAAAGCCTCATTTCTCTTATATAACTCAACACTAACTTAATGCAGAAAGAGTAAACTTTGTTTGCCTCCTCGGTTTTATGTAACATAAAGTGTTAAACTTTTATTCGTAGAAATGATTTTTGGAGGAGATCTTATCACAAAAAATGTTGTGAAACCGTTTTAAATGGAAATTTCGTTAAGAAAAAATTAACGCTAAATACTGTACGTACATACGTACGACATACCTGGCACGTGCGTACATAGACTTATTATGCATGTGCCGTATAAAACAAAGGAAAATTATTTATGCGGGCCATTATGTTTGGATCGAGATTACGGACTCGACTTTAACAATTTGTTTATATTCATCCATTCGAAAATTAGTATAAAAGTTACAAATAAGTCAATCTTCTCTGAAACACTGCTTATTTAAATGACCTATTTGTCTATCTTTGATAGTTTTCCATTCATTTTCTAGTTTATATGTCGACCTACAGCAGCAGTAATATCGCGAATGGGGAATCAGACTTTGCTAGCACTGTCTTCAATCATGACTGGTCATCGACTTCGTTAGGACCTATGGAATTATGGGATACTTCTCTCAAAAATGCTGTGGTAATTTGGCATTATTTTTTTCATAAAAGTATAAATTGTTCAGTTAATAAAATATAATAAAATAAAATGAATAAATAAATAATAATAATAATAATAATAATTGCTTGCCAATTTCAGAATTTTTGCCTTCAATCTTTATTTCCCACCTGCCTTTCTATTGCTCCCGATTGGATCTCACTATACAATAAGGGTAAAATTATTATAAATTTTAATTTATTTGATCTACTTGATTAGGCTTTAGATAACCATTCCCATTCGTTTTTATATAGCTTGGCAACCATTATTAAAGACGAGACATCCATATGGTCAATTAAATAATTTATTCAACATGTTATAATAAACTTTGTAAATTTAACATGCTTTAATATAAAATAGCTTTAGGAAAAACTGCTAAAGAAAATTGGCCTGAAATATATGAAATTGTTGTTTCACAATTAGAAAGGTAATACCGGTAATTATTGCATCTGAAACCGAGATTAGTTGAAACTGAGATTGGTTAAGGCTGAAGCTGAGCTTATTATCTCTTTTTGAAAATATAAAACCTAATAAATCCTATTTATGATCTTTTATTAATATGGTACGTCAAGGTTAAATTTGCATCAGATCAAAATTTAAATACTGAGATTTATTAGGGTTAACGTGAAACCTAATGTTAGGGTAAGTAAAAATTAAATTAGAATAGGTAAATTCTCAGTTTCAGCCAATGCTTGCTTTCATTTGTGACAATAATTTCTCATTTGCAATTTTTAAACTTTTGGAAATTTCAAATTAAAATATTTAGTGTAAGAACAACTGGAAAAGGCATCTTTAAAAATGATGCATTCTTCGAGTTACAACGTGATGGGTACACAGAAGAGGCGTATTTCAACTATACATTTAGTCCAATTTTTAAATCTGATGGTTCTGTTTGTGCTGTACTTATTATGTCACAGGAAACTACTCACAAAGTTTTGAATACTCGAAGATTGAAAACACTCGGAGAACTTAGTCGTCGGATTTCTGGTTAGTAAATCATGTTATAAGTATGAAGATGGATATTTCCACATCCTTTTTTTTTGTTTGATATTCCACACCTATGAAATTTTTTTGTTTTATCGACAACTGTCCTATCAATTCGATTCACTTTTTTTAATTTGAATTTACAAATCCATATAATTCAAATAAAAAAAGTTTATCAAATACTGTTGGATGGTTGTTGAGATGCTATGTTCAAAATAATTAAAAAAATTTGTCGCGACTAATATTTTGATAAACGGGTTTAAATTTTAATCAAAAATACCTCATCCATATAATCAAATTCTACAAATTTTTTTATTTGAATTCTACAGCCTGTAGAATTCAACAAAAAAGGTTATCAAATTTGGTTGAGTCAAAAATAATCTCGCCACAACTAATATTTTTATAGATGCTTAACCATTTTTTTTAAAGAAATCTCGACACCGTACCCGACCAAATTTGATGAAATTTTTTTTATTTGAATTATACAGTTCTGTAGAATTCAATTAGAAAAGCTCATTGAATTTGATTAATTGTTGTCGAGATATCTTCGATTAAAGCTTTTAAAAAGTTACGGGGTGTGGAGATATCCGTCTTCTAAACACACTTTGCGGAAATCTTACATTTTTGCGAAAATGACAAAATATTCTAGATTTAGTATAAATTACTAATAATCTAGGTCTCTAAGAGGAAAGTCTAATAGCAAAACGCTAGTTTAGTTTCTTACTAACATCATTAACGAGGTTTTAACGAGATTTAAACGAGGTTTTTTGACGGAGTAGCAATTTTTCATACTCCGCCAAAATACCTCGTTAAAACCTCGTTAATAGAAACTAAATTAACGTTTTGCTATTAAAATTTCCTCTTAAAGGCTTAGATTATTAATAATTTACATTAAATCTAGGATATTTTGTCACTTTCGCAAAAATGAACAATTTTAGCAAAGTATTATGTGTTTAAATATTATAATAGCGGTATTCGATATAACATGCTAACCCACACTGTATTAATCTAACGTTCCTTGAAGAGGCTGAATCCTTAGAAAATGCCTGCCATACTATTACGAAAGTGCTGAGTGATAATAATGCAGATATTTCTTATGCATTGATTTATTTTGTCGATCATAAATCAAATACTGAATCTTCATTTGCTCGTCTGATTGCTACAACATTTGATCATGACGATGAAAAAGGATGGCTTTTTCCTGATTATCTACCTGAAACTTCCGAAATAATTGACTTAACTAAAGATGTTAATAAGAGTTACAATACATATTCTGAATTAAATCGAGAAGCCGCAACTTATTTGTTCTTAGAATGTAGTTCTTGGCCAATACACCTTTTAGTAAAGCAGGATAACCATATAAAAGTTCTTTTAAAAGACAAATCTCAAGCTGTACTCTTATTGACAAAAATTTCTCTTGGCGAAGGCCATGTTTTATCAGCTATATTAATTTGTGGTGTTAATCGACGTCGTAAACTTGATGAGAAGTATATGGAATTTTTAAAAGTATGCAAAGGTTCTCATAATTAACTTTTATTTATTAAAAAAATACTTAATTAAAAATTATAATTTGTTAGCTAATCGTGAATTATATGAATTCATGTTTATTGCATGCGAGATCAATTGGTGAGGAGAGGATGCGGTCTAAAATATTGGCTGATTTAAATTACCAAAAAGTCGCGTTTCTTCAAGGCATCAGCCATGAACTAAAAAGTGTTTATTTTTATCATAAAATATTACAATTTTCTTCAAATATACTGCACTAATAAATTAATTACTTTTTTTTTTGTCTCAGCACCATTAACTTTAATGCTTTCACCACTTGAAGATATAATTAATTCATGCCCACAAGAAGCACCAATAATGTCCCATCTTCAAATTATACGACGTAATGCTCGTCGATTGCTTAAACTTATTAATGCTTTGTTACAAGTAAGTTATTTATTGAAAAATTTTAATAAGTTCAAATCATAAATATATTTGCAGAATTTTAGAACTATTATATTAAAGAATGTTCATTTCTTTATACAGTTTTCAAATATAGAATCTGATAAATTAGAAGCATGTTATCGTGAAACAAATATAGCTGAATTTACTCGAGAATTGGTTACTGACTTTAAAAATATGGCTGAAAACTTGGGATTGGATTACATTATTAACATTCCATGTCCTGATGAATTTAATAAAGCTGTGGGAGATAAGATCTATTTGGATCATGATATGTATGAAACAATTGTATTTAATCTTTGTAAGTGTTATCTAAAAATCTGTGAAAATATGTGTTTGAAATAAATCAATTCATTAAAACATGCAGTGGTTATTGTACTAAAATCTTTTGTTTTTAAAGGTTCGAATGCACTAAAGCATACTTGGAATGGACGCATAACTATTCGTTTATATTCTGACTACAAAGACAAGAAAAAGATGATAGTTCTTGAAGTGTCAGATACAGGTTAATAAATATTCCTTTTTATCTTATTAAACTAGTTGCTGTAACCAATCATTTTATTATTATTACTATTTCTTTGCAATTCAGGGGTTGGCATCCCAGAATCAGCTCTTCCAAATATATTTCAACGTTTCTATCGTAGAGAATCTCAAAGTTCACGTAGTCATGAAGGTACTGGAATAGGGCTCGCACTTGTCAAAGATCTTATTACATGTCATGGTGGAGATATCACTGTAAATTCGGTAGTTAATAAAGGGTCGACATTTAAATGTTGGTTTCCAATAGGATGTGAGCACTTACCTACAAATAACATACATGAGAATAACGTCAAAAATCCAATAAATTATGATCGGGAATTATACACCAATCGACAACTTTATTTAGAAGAAAGTTCTCAATGGATCAAAAATATCACTTATCAGAGTATTGATAAAATGTTACCAGACGATAACATCTTTAATTTCTCTATAAATGATTTTATTAATGAGAAAAAATATCAAGTCTTGCTTGTTGATGATAATAACGATATGCGGTATTATATTTTAAATTATTATTGTGGTGGCTGAAGCATGCATTGACTAAAGCTGAAAATTTGACCTATTTTATTATGAAGTTTTTTGGCGTATTTTCTTTATTTCTTTTCTTTTCTTTTTTTTTGCAGTTGGTAGATTAGGATTTAGTAATAAAAGAGTATAAGTGAGTTTTAGTAGGTTATATATATATAATAGAAACCAAATTTTCAGTTTCAGCCAATTTCAGCTTCATCTCCCATAATTATTATTATTATTTATATATAAATTATTCCTTATTGAGCATGTTTATAGAGATTATCTAGCAGATATTTTAAGAGAATTTGATGTACATTGTGCTTGTGACGGACAAGATGCTATACGACTCTTAAAAAAACTTGACAGATTACCTGATTTGATCCTTAGTGGTAAGCAGTTTCGAGTTCATATATATCACGATGATAATTATTGAATTATATATTATTACTATTATTGTAATTATTTTTAATTATTTGAATTTAATAGATATCATGATGCCGAATATGAATGGATACGAATTATTAAATGTGTTAAGATCTAATGTAAAAACTCAATTGATTCCAGTAATATTATTATCTGCCAAAGCCGGTGAAGATTCTATGATTGAAGGTAATTTAAAAATTATTACAAAATATGTTATTAATAAATTATTCTACTTCATTTGGCGATCTTTATTTTTTAATGTATCTTTGCTTTTAGGTCTAAATAGAGGAGCAGACGATTATTTAATAAAACCATTTTCTTCTGGTGAACTAATTGCTCGTATTCGTACTAATATTGAGCTTTCACTTCTTCGTCGTAAAATATCATTTCAACAAAGTAAACAAGAAGAAACAAAACTATTACTATTTTCAATATCAGATAAGATTCTTTCCGGATTAGATACAAATGAAACTTTATTAGATATTATTAAAGAAATCCATCGCAAATTACCAAGTGAAAGAATATTTATTGCTTCAAACGACCAATCTGAATTTAAGAATAAAATAGTTGCTTTATATGAAAGTCAAAGTATAACACCAATGACTAATATATTCGCTGAAATTAATGATAAAAGTAAATCACAAAAATTAACTAATTCACAAGAACTTTTAAATAATAAGTCAGGAATAGATATTTGTTCAGACGTATATTGTGCCAATGTTTGTAAAAATGTATCCGTATTATCTGTAGATATAAGGTTGAATAATATTTGTTGGGGATGGATAAAGTTACATAGACCTCCAAATTCTATATGGCTCAATTCTGAAATTGATTTATTACAACAAATATCGAATCAAATAAGTTTAGTTATTACTTACGCAAATATTTTAAAAGAAATTGCCGAAAATGAAATTAAAATGAAAGCCGCTGAAATTGCAAGTAAGATCAAGAGTCAAATATTAGCAAACACTTCTCATGGTATATATTATTTTCATCTTCGATATTACTGCATTATATAATAAAATATTCATAATTTTAATTATCATTTCTTACTATAGAATTACGAACACCATTAGGTGCATTAATAGGCATGTTTCCCTTCTTTGAGAATGTTACCTTGACCACTTATCAAAGAGACTTGATTAATATCATGGCACGCACTTCTGATATAGTTTTATCTATAGTAAATGATATTCTTGATGCTGCAAGTTTAGAAACTCGAAAAGTCACTCCAATAAATAGAACATTTGATATTTTAGAATTATTTGATGATACAATTGAGAAATTTGGAAAAAAAGCTGGAGCTAAAATGATTGAATTAATTGGAGATTGTGATGTAGATGTATTGCCGAGATATGTTAAGGGCGATCCTGATAGGTGATTGAACTAATGTAATTTATATGCGTAAAAAAAAAGAAAGAAATTCACCACCTATTTTGTTACTTATTATTGTAAATAGGCTGAAACAAGTTTTATCTCATCTATTATCAAATTCGTAACTATCCTTCTATTTTTTTCGCATATTTTTTTTTCATATCACATCTCATAATGATTCATTTCTAATTTTTTAGAGTTGAATTCACTGATAAAGGTAAAATCGTGCTGACAATTTCAATGCGATTGCAAGAAGTTGTTGATGATGACAAAGATAGACCAACATATGGCCAAATTGCTAAAAAAGGAAGTTTGTTGATTGAATTATATGTTACTGGCATTGGGTAAATGTTTATAATTAATGTACTCTATAGTATAATTCTATTAACATAAAGTCATTTAATATAATTATTTATTTAATAATAAAATAATACTGTAGCATAGATTCAGAATATATAAAATGTGCTTGTAAAAGCTTTTCACAAGGCGACATTTCAATAATTGAGACGCAAGATGATACAAGATTTGGTCTCTCAATTTGTAAAAATCTAGTAGAAATTAATGGAGGAGAAATTAAAGTAGAAAACGAGTTAAAAGAAGGAAGCAAATTTTGGTTTACATGGAATGTTGAGCTATTATCAATCACTTCCTCATTATTAAATACACAATTTGACCAAATGAGTTATGTATTACCTCAAACTATGAAACAAAAACGAACACTAATAATTCATCCGATCGAAGATGCAAGAAATGCAATGCTAAAATGTTTTAAAAGACTCAAGGAAGTTGATGCATTTGATACCCTTGATAAAGGTATTAGAGCAGCAAAAAAATATAAAGAATTGAATAATCAATCTGCTTATGATATAATATTCATTAAGCTTTATGAAAATGATGAAGAAGAGATCATGGAAGCAATATCAGAAATAAGAGGACCAGAAATGAATAACTTAATAATAATCTTTATAGTATTTCAGAATAATAAAGAGAATGAATTAGCAGAAAAATTAATTAGAAAGATCGGGGGAGTAACTACTATTCTTTATACTCCAATTACATGGAAAAAGTTAATTAATCTATTTATATATATGGAAAAAAATTTTACAGCTATCGATAACATGAGTCTTTACATTAATGAAAATATTCTTAAGTTCTAAACTTGGGACTATAAACGGATATAGTATATAATTCTCCCTACATGCATAGAATTTTTAGTTCTAACCCATAAGAAATTTATATAACTTGTTCCTTATAAATACTTGCGTTTTTTTACTGTAGAAAGCGCATATAGAGAAATATAGCTATACTATAGTTCTTTATATTCTTTCTAAATCAGTATCCCAAATAACTAGAGATGACTCTAATAACCTAGTGATTCGACCATTTTGTCATTGTCATTTATAATAAAATATAGTCATTTGAAATATACAAGTTATTGATTTATTAATTAGGTTTAAAAATACAGTATATTTTGTTGGAGCTGAAGGGAACAAAGTGAAAGCTTTTCAAGACTTACGCTACAAAATTTTATTTTTTGTCCAGTCCGCAGTTCAAACATCCCAATTTAAATTTCATTTCAGCTTAAATGATTATCATGTATGCATCATTGTTGCTTGATTCCCCGAAACCGTCAGCTTATTTTTCCGACACTATACCCCGACAGAATGTTTTACCTACAGCATTTTTGTTGACAGAAACTTTACTCGACATACCATGTTTTCGACATTCTCTATCCTTGACAGGATATATATTCGAAAAGACATTTTAACATGACATATTTCAGAAAGAATATTTTTCCGATATGACATGTTTCCGATATGTTTTTCCGACAAGATTTTTCCCCGATTAGAATTTTCGTTTAAAAATATTTATTGGGTAGTTTCAAGAATAGTGATATATTCGTGCTCATCACATCACGTGACTAAGCACTAAATTAGGGTTATAGTTAGGGTTAGATTAGGGTTAGGTGATAGTATAATTAGGCCGAGTTGTTAGTGCTAGTAACCAAATGACGAAGTTGCATGATTTCACGTGAGGTGATGACCACTGGGGCAAATCTTATGTTTTTGATACTCCTGCACTTACTTTTTTGATACTCCTAAATGTACCCCAAAAATTTTATTGCTTTTTTGAGACGAGAAACTTAACCTATACCCTGGGGTATAGGGTCTTATCCTGTGTCTGTCATGTGACTATGTTTATAAAATTAATAAACTGATCAACATAGAATCGCGTGTTTTAGCCGTCGTCGTTTTCATAGTGCCTTTGTTGCTTTCGTCGTTGTTGTGCAGTGTTTTTTTTTGTACGTTGATTGTCATTATTGCAGTGCTTTTGTCACTCTTTTGTAGTGTTTTTGTCGCTCTTTGTAGTCGTTTGGTGTTTTTGGTCGTCGTTTGGTGGTGACTTTGGTCGTCGTTTGGTGCCTTTGGTCGTCATTTGATGCCTTTGGTCGTCATTTGGTAGTGCCTTTGGTCGTGCTTTTGGTCGTACTTACATTGTAGCTCAGTGGTATTTTTGGTCGTAGTTTGGTGGGGCTTTTGTTTGTAGCTTGGTGGTGCTTTTGGTCATTATTTGTTGGTGCTTTGGGTCGTTATTTGCTAGTGCTTAGATCGTCGTTGGGTAGTGTTTTTGATTGTTGTTTGGCAGTGCCTTCATCCGTTATTTAGTAGTGCTTTACGTTGTTTGATGGTGCTTTTGGTTGTAGATTGGGATTTTTTTATCTTTATTTTTTTTTTTTTGTAATTTTCGCTACTTGTATTTTTTTTTAATAATAAATTAACTTTAATACATATTAAAAAAAAAACAAAGAATTTTTTAAGATTTGGACCAATCATATTTGGGCAGTACAGGATAAGTACTTATACTCACGGGGATAGGATAAAAGCTTCTACCCCATGTACAGGATAAGGACGCTCTTTTGAGACACAGCGATTTTAAAAAAGTCACATGATCACCACGATTAAAATCGACCAATGGAATTCAGGTAAGATTCTAATAAAAGGCTTAAAGTTTTTTTTAATTGGAACTAATTTTTTTATTATTTCATTATTATTTGAATTTCTAATAAGAGTTGCAGATGAAAATTACTATTCCAATGGTAGTAAACATCAAAATTGGCTTAGTATATCACAAGATATGAGTAAAAAAATTTTCGCAAATTTTTAGTTTTTTTAAAAAAACTTAAAAATTCGCGAAAATTTTTTTACTCATATCTCGTGATATACTAAGCCAATTTTAATGTGTTTACTACCATTGGAATAGTAATTTTCATCTCTGCAACTCTTATTAGAAATTCAAATAATAATGACATAATAAAAAAATTAGTTCCAATTAAAAAAAACTTTAAGCCTTTTATTAGAATCTTACCTGCAATTCCATTGGTCGATTTTAATCGTGGTGGTCACGTGACTTTTTTAAAATCGCCATGTCTCAAAAAAGTAATAAAATTTTTGGGGTACATTTAGGAGTATTAAAAAAGTAAGCGCAGGAGTATTAAAAACGTAAAATTTGCATCACTGGATCTAGAAAAAGTGTATTCAATAATGATAAAACTTAGTGTCGAAGAAAGTCAAATTAGAAATATGTTATGTCAGATAAATATCTTGTCAAAAATATGAGATATCAAGGAAATAGGATGTTGAAAACATGGTATGTCGAAAAAATATTCTGTCAACAAAAAGTGCTATGGGTGAAACATTTTGTCGGGGATATAGTGTCAGAAAAATGAGCTAGCAGGAAACTAACTTTCGGAAAATTATACCGTAATTGTATGCATCTGTTTGATCTGTTGGAGTTGCTACTTCTGAAATTACCTTGAAATTAGATCTTCGTGTCTGCATTAAGTTGTAACTCTAGGCAAGTGCAACTTTAGACATAATAAATATGCAGTATAGCTAATAAAAATAATTGCTTAAATGAACAAATATTCAAAGGCATATGAACTAACTTGTTGTCAAATTAGCTTGTAAATGCAAAGTTTGCCATAATCCAAATTTACCAAACTCAGAACTTGAATGATAATGCCAAATTATACCAATCTCTTTTTCTTCAATAGAAGCACTAGGAGTTCTTTTCTTGTAATCATTAATAAATAGAGCTTTTTTCTTTAATACAGGATCAATGTGTTTAGCAATATGTTCAAGAAATTTATACCACCATTATATTCTTTAATTATATTCTTCCCTTCATGATTTAAAAATTGCATTTACATCCATTTGCAAACACTTTGGATGTTTGTAAAAACAGCCATGTTTTGCAGACAAGCCAATTCCAGCTAATTCAAATTGTTTATCAAGGTTTACTATATAATAACTAGACAAAATATAAACATAAGTATTTGTTTTTCTTAGGAGATTAAAACTTTATCATAATCTAATAGGATGACTCTCTTATTGGAAGTGTTTGCAGCCTTTATGGCTTGATTAATTTCCAAATATGGGGTCACAATTTGAGAAAACTACCCTTGATACTCTATAATAAACTAATGAATAATAAAAAAAATTCGAATAAGCTAAAGAATAGTGTATGATTTATATAACCTATTACCTTTAATTTATCAATAAAATCTTTCCCCAAGAAGTGATAGTATGTTCCATAGCATAACCACATAGTTTTTTATAATTTGATTTGCATAATTTTTTATCAACTATGACTGCTTTATAAATAATATCTGAAAAATCATCTGCATATCAAGGATTTATTAAAATAGATCCTTTAAGATGACTTAATTGATGATATATTAATAATAAAATATTACCATAGCAAGAAGCATAACAAGACTATATTTACTATCCAAATATTGAGCAGTACCAGCTAATTCACTAAGAACCTGCACTCCATTATTTTCTTGTTGGCATGAAATATATTGATAAAGTAAAAGATTCATACCGACTCTTAATGAAGAAACTATAAATACATCTAACACAGATATAATGCTAATCACACTTTGAAAAAAAGATTATGATACATGAAGTAAATAGATGAGAATTTAAAAGTACTAAATTTGCCTGCAATTTTATCTTCCAGTTCATTGACAACATTAAGTAAATTTTCATGCTTTTTATTTTTCTATCAAGAAGATTTGACTACTGAATAAGTACAACTTTACTAATTCACACAGAATGTTTACTTAAGAATAATTCCAATACATAAATTTTTGTGGAACACTTTTAATATAATCCAATTGATCTATGCTTGCAATAATTTTAATATCTTTAAATTTTCCTTCAAGTTTTAATATGTCTTTGAACTTTTTTTATTTAAGTTCTGTGATTTGGTTAATAATTTACAGAAACAAATATTAAGAACATATGAATAACAAGAAAATATTATAATAATATATTATTACCATTATTGTGATGCGAATAAAGCATCAATAATTAGTTAAATGTAATTTGAAAGTGAACGAACATTACAAATATCATTTAGAAAATACTTATAATCGATTATCCCATTCAAATTTCATGTTGCACCATACTAGTAATCCTCTGATCTTTGATATTATTGAAATATAAAAACTAAACACAACGTACCTTAATGAATCTTTCTGGATCAATACCAATAGGGAATATACTAACGTGCACATGCTTGTCTTCATAGTAAACTTTATTAGGTTTAGTTAATAAACCTAATGTACTGGTGCATGTAAACAGAAATAACAAGCACAGTCGACTGTTTGAAATCTAACCAGATCCGATTTAAGAACACTAGTCAAAATTTCTTCTATTTCATATTGTATTATCAAACTTTAGCAATTTTTTTTACTAAATTATTTTATAATCAACATGTTATAATTAATATTTGATAATACCTGAAATTCACTACTTGAAAATGATGTAATAAATATTCAATCCTTATATTTAACTTTTTATTACTAATCCTTTTTCTGGCAGAAGCATAAGATGATGTTCATAGATCCATATTAAGTTGTCATCTTGAATTGTGTCATTAATAACATCAGCAAAAAGACTATTGACAGTTTTATATAATTCTTGACAGAAAATTGTGTCATCTGGACAATAATGAAACAATGGCCACAGAGTCATATTTGAGAAATTATCATGATTCAATTAAAGAATTTTTGATAAAAAGAGTATGATATAAGGATTTTTTTTTATCTGTACTGTAATATTAGTTCTTTGTTCAGGTATGCATCCATCTAAATAAAAAAGAAAAAAACAAATTATTAGAGATCATATTAATTGAGACCAATTGTGATCTTATAATTGAAATTTTTTTTGAGAATTTAATTAATTGAATAAGTTCAGAAAATAATAAAATATGGACATATGTTTTTGAAAATATTCTCTTATGAATAAATATTAAAATTTGTAAAAGATTCAATGTTATAGATACTGGGATCAAATTTATAAATTTTGAACTTAAAACTCAAATTTTCAATATAGAAATTAAATTTAAGTTTATCAAATTCTACTATAAATCCAACAAAAAATAAGAAATAAGCAAATAAATAATAAATAAAAATGTGAATTTATACTAGGTTGTCTGAATTAAATAAAATTTCTTAACTTTGCAAGTTCATTAAGTATATCAAACAAACCAGTAGAAAACTTTTCGAGCTCATAACCACTAGCTATTTTTACAATATTATATGATAAAAAGTACAAAACAATTAAGAGTCTAGGTTCATCTTATATAAAAAAAAAATTGAATAAGCTTAAATCTTTAAATGAAGCAAAAAACAAGATTGCAAAATACTGTAATTACTATCAATAATTTTAGATTCTTGTATTGTTTAGGTCATCTTCAGAAGTTTTTGGCATCATTTGGGATCTTCTGGCACTATTTCTGGATTGTTTATTATAGTCCAGTGCAAAATGATTTGTACCTCAAATAGCTCTGATTCAAATATTTTTTATACAAATTAATTTTTGATTTTTTTAATTTAATATACTTATTAGATTATCAGATTAATAAAAATAAAATTATTTTGATTATTTTATTGATAAATAAAATATTTATTAATAGTAACTTTTTTTAACAATATTTACTATATAATTTACTTTAGTAATTTATAGTAATTTATATATATGCGTATTTAGTAAAAAAAATCAAATTATCTCACTTTAAAGCTTAATTTCTTTACAACTAGTGATTCAATTTTGCTCAAATTTTAACCATATCTTTATCTTATATACATTAATGCACTTGCATAGTACAAGCTCATAGAACTGCATATTGGTTGCAAAAATATTTAAAACATCTTTTTTTAAAAAAGTTTTTCTTTTTTTTTAAATACAGCAAATTGTATATGCAAAATTATTAAAATAAAACAATGTTAAAACAATAAAAAAATATAATAAGTTAAATTAAAATCTTTTTATTTGATATTAAAAAATATTTAATAATTAATCAAAAACATAAAAACTTTTACTAAGCGTTAAAATTATGAAACTTTTTGAGGCACAAATCTTTATGCACTGGACCATATGAATTTAACAAAAGTTTCATTTGATAATTTATTAAGAGTGAGAGAAATTTAATCTAATGTTGTGCGATTTTCTGGATGAAATCAAAAGAAGCATCTAGGGCTTTTAATTGGTCCATCTAGTCTGATCTTTTAAAAGATCAGATTGGTTCGCAGTCCAAGACCAGTTTTGCACAGAACTTTTTAATTTTTATTTTTCTTTTGTTTTCTTTATTTGGTTAGCATCATGTTGTTATTTTGTATTATGTTAAGAAAAGGGTTTAGTATGGCTTGGGTAGGTAATCAAATCTCCAGACTGTGGATCAAATCTCCTAATAGGAAATCAAATCTCCAAACTGGAGATCGAGTCCCCAAATGAGTGATTGAATCTTCAAACAACTGATTAAATCTTCTATACGAATATAAAATATATAAAAATGTAGTTTCAGCTAATAGGAAGAAGGATGGTGAATGAGTAGTTGAATGATTGTATATAGTCTTTAGATTATTGTGATAATCTGATGTATTGTTTATATTAATAAAAAGAACCCTTATACCTGTCATTATATGTGTTAGTTTATTATTTTAAACTCTTTAACTTTAATCAATATTTGTTCACGATTAAACTAAACAGGCCAAATTGCATCAAGCTCTCTTAACCGATTGTAATACCAGTTAGGGTTAAATCAGATGGAATGTAATAATGCCTGATGCAATTATTTCACAATAATAAAAGGCTTTGTCAAATTTGCGTCTAACAAAACCCTTAATAATTGATAAAACCCTTGATGCTTGATGAAACTCTTAATGATTGACAAAACCTTTGACGATTGACAAAACCTTTAATGATTGATGAAACTCCTGACTAGAGCTGCAGGCATTTAAAAGGTTCAAGGTAGTACATTACTCTTCATGTCATATAAAATTTATATATAATCATATTAAATGTTATGTCACATACATCACGTTAAACATCATAGTATATGTTAATTGAAATTCTAATGTCTGCAGCTCTACCCCTGATGCAACCCCTGACTATTGATGAAACTAACGCACAAGCTCTCTAATACAAAAAAATTGTTCACAGCCTGTAATTTTAACTGAAGATCAGGTGTAATGTAAAAATTTTTTACAAAAAACAGATAGCTCTAAATTTTTATTAGGAAGCCATCTATTGTGTCCTAATTAAAAATGTTTCTAGTGAAATTTTACTAATAGCCACAATGGCTACTATATTTTTTAACCCTAACCTAATTATAATGCAGTTTTCATAGCCTTAATTTTAAACATATTTTTACTTAGAAAACACAACATATTTGTTTTGATTATCACGTTACTCCAGATTCTAAACTTTGATTGGTCAAAATTACAAATTACAGAGTGATCAATTTTTTGTAGAAGTGCTACCTAAGATGATGAAGCTCTTTATGAAACTCTTGTTAATTGAAGAAGCTTTTATATTGATTTAAACAAATTATTTTTTATTACTAGTATTTCACTGGCAATAGTGGAGCATAGGATCAACTCATAGCAGAGAGTTACCAAATTCTGGATCAGAATACGTCAGAGTGCATCAGAATCAAGGTTGGCTAAATTAGAATCAATCGATTTTGCCCAAAGATTATAAAAAATTTTACTAATAAAATCATATCTATTCATTAAGTAATTTGCTATAGAACCTGCTAACAGCTAAGGCTAAATGCTATTCTAGATCTGAGACATACGACCTGGAATTTTGGTGATCTTCCTGTAAAATTCGCATAGGATCGATTGTTCGAACACATGATTTTTTGAACCATCAATAATAACACTAATGCATAGTCTTATACATCATCAAAACCATCATAGGGTTTGTTATTTATTATTGGTTTTGTCATGTATCATAGGTTCATAACTCATGTGTTTGTCATTCATTGTGGGTTTCATCATGCGTCACACATCAGCGAATTATATAAATGTAATCTTATGTAAGTTATTACGACCTGAAAACTTGCAAAAAAATTACGAATCGACGCGAAATATTTCGCAATTTTCAATTACAGAATATTACGAAATACATATGTAAAAAATTACGCAATATTACATCACAATAATTTGAAATAAATCGCAACAATGCGCATTTAAATACCCCATGACGAGGACTATCGATAAAAATAGTAATCAGTAATCGCTAATTAATACTATTATTTTTAAATATTTTACAGGTTTTTGCAAGTTTTCGCAAGGTTTCGCAATTTAATATAAAATTTTATATTTTTTATTTATTATTATTATTATACATTATATTTTAAATAAATATATATTTTTAATCAATATTATATATTGTATTATATATTATTATACATTTTTTACAAAAAAATAAAAAAATAACAAAAAAAAATAAAACAAAAAAAAACTAAACCTGAAAAAAATAATGAAAAAAACAAAAACGAAAAAAATAGTAATATTTTGAACCCTTTCGCACTTCATTGCATAATGCTAGCTCTATACACTTATTTTTTTCACCCTGCAGTTAGCTATTATTTCTTTTCTTCTTTGTTTTAACTATAATATTCGCTTATATTCGCTTATATTTGCTACTTCCTAAAATATAAAAAATGACAAAAAAAATAAACCCAAAAAAAACGAAAATGAAAAAATAGTAATAGTTTAATTAATAATCCATTTCCAAATGAGGGAGCCATATATAGTAAATTGCGATGTGCAGATCTATATGATTTACTATATTAAATTGCTAAGCCACAAATGCCATTTCACGACAAAGTGAAATCATTTTTCTACTAAGTAAATATATCTTCAATTTCTAAGTAATCTTGTAGAGCATTATTTTCTGATTTTAATATTGTAATATCATTAAAATCTGTTTAGTAGTTGCAGAGATATTTGCATAAAATAGTTTGCCAACTAATGTAAACCTACTATTGTTTACGTGAAATGGCATTTTTGACTATAGTAAATCTCATAGTCATGTGCGTCACAATTTACTATATATGGTCATATATGGTTTCCTCATTCGGAAACGGATTATTAATTAAACTACTTTCATACTTTGTCGCATAATACTAGCTCTATACATTTATTTTTTTTACCCTGTAATTAGCTATTATTTCTCTTCTTCTTTGTTTAACTATCATATTCGTTTATATTCACTAATATTCGCTCATATTCGCAACTTCCTAATAAGTATAAAAAAAACAAACAAAAAACAAAAAAAAAAACTGAAAAAAATAAAAAAACAAAAACAAAAAAAATAAACTATTATATTTGCTTATATTCGCCCATATTCGACTATATTCGCTCATATTCGTGACTTCTTGCAAAGTGCAGAATTGGTGTTCTTGTAAAGTCAAGTTGTTTTCTTGCAAAGTTCTGAAAGAAGTAAGGGATAAATAAAATAAAATAAATTAATAAAATAAATAAAAAAA
>QKWP01000410.1:281352-295864 GCA_003550325.1 Gigaspora rosea
TTATATATCGATTAATATCTATATATAAAAGTTGATGTGCAAAGTGCCGAAAAATTGTTGGTTTTTTTGCAAAGGGCTAATGTTCTTGTAAAGAGCCAAATAAAATGAAAAAAAAATTAAAAATAAATATACTAGTAAATAAAAAAAACCAGATCGAAAACAAAAAACAAACCAAAAATAAAAAAAAAACAAAAAAAACAATGTATATAGAAGATTTAATTTATAAACAAAAGATCTAATCTGATCATGTAATACAAAATTGTAGATTAATTCGATATATTATACAAAATTTTGAAATATTTTGAAAATATAGTCCAATGTGCGAATTAATGCGATTTAATTTACTGTCCGTAAATGTTTCATAATATTACTCTGTCTATTTCGAAACATTGCGAAATATCTTACATAATATTTCATAATATCTTATATAATATTTTGTAATTTATTATTTCGCAAGTTTTCGAAATATCTTACTATATATTACGCTATTTTTACGGGTCGTAAATTATTTCGTAATATTACGGCCTATTAAATTTACTGATGTAGATTTCATCATGCATTATGGGTTTTGTCATTCGTTAGTTCGTCAATTTGAAGTTGCCTGACGAAATGGTTTTGTCATGCGTTAATGACGCAGTTTGTGTCATGCATAGGTATAATTAATAGACTAATCATTTAAAATTGTAATAAATTATTCACGGGTGTATTATTCTAGCCTCTAATGGTATAATTAGAATTTTTGTAGCCAAGATTTAAGGGTTAGGATAAGATACCCCGAATACAATTAAAATTTTATTAAAAATTTTCATTTAGAAAATTAAAAATTGTACAGTAAATCTGCTAAAGCCTTTGTTGGCAATTTTGTAATTAATAATGGATATTTACAAATTATTAATTCATTATAAATAAAGTCAAATTGTTCAAAACTAGTTCATCAATAGTTAATTTTTAGTTTTACATTATGTAAAATCTGAGTCAGCAATTTTTTCATTATTTTTCTGTAAGGCTAAAGTAATGTTGAAAAAGCTAATGAATAGTACTATAATTCAAACTGCAAGATATAATAATGTAAAATTATTTATTATAAAAAGTAGTAATTGTAATAAAATTTATTATATGTTGTAAATATTATTATATATAATAATGTAAAATTATTATTACAGGTAGTATTTATTATTACAATTATTACAAGTAATAATTTTACTATACGTAATAATTATTGTTTGGTATTTATTTTCATATTTAGCAAATATTGTACATTGTGATGGTATAAAGTAACGCCGAGTTGACATACCCTGAATATAGTACCGTGGCTTCTTAATAGTAAACAAGTTACCTGTTTCACCTGGTTTGAAAAGTTAAATTTGATTTATTAAAATCAAATTTATGCAATATATTAGATTTATGCAACATATCGATATCCGATTTATTAAATATATTGTATGATAACTTGTTAGAACAAGTAAGAGAATAGAATTAGTGCAGTCATATAAAATGTATAAATACAATGTCCTTCGTCTTCACAAGAAAGTAAGTCTTGGAAGCAAAAACCTAGTGGAGTTCAAAACTTTAGAGTTTAATGTTGTAGAGTTATAATCTTCGAAATTAGAGTAGAAGAGTTATTATTATAAACTGATAACTATCAAAGTTCAAATCATATTAGAGCCTCATGCCATAATCTAGAGCTCTATTTCAAATAGTAGATTTAATTTGCTACCAGAAGAATTAATAATCGGGGCTGCTAGCTTGAAAGTAGGAACAAATATTACAATAAGATTTAATCGAGACATGGGTATGTTAAGTATAATAAGGATTAATGCCTAAACATAGAAGAACTTGAAAAAAACCACTATTAGATAAAAAAGAAGCCAACGAAATCTTATGAATAATGATACAGACTTATATCTATCAACACCTCAATTAAAGCCTTACTGCTATTAGAGTTAAGTTAGAGTAGTTAAGTTGGTTATAGTAATGTATTATGGTGACTTTTAAACATAAGGTAAATTTTCACAATGTATGTACATACATACTCTAGCCCTATGAGAAATCACAGTGTTACAGTAGGGAGGCCTTCTTTAACTCCTTACTATAACAATGACACGGCTACAGGGATCCTTTATCAGTTTATAGCGGTGTCCAAGAGGTAGGTATAATTCCTTAGTCTGTAAGAAATTATACTCTTCTCTAAGGGCAGTTCGGTATAGTATTCAAGGAGGAATTATCGATTTTACTATTACTTGATAATAAACTTGGTGTTAATTAGTTCCTTTATTAATAATCTATAATAGGCTATCCTTAGGTTTCTGTTCCTTAGTAATCCCAAGAGTTTATTAATAATAAGAGAGGAGGATAATAATATAAAGGTAAAGATAAAATACAATGTCTGGATATAATCATTACAAGCAGTATAAGCGGTGTAAGCGGTATAAGCATTATAAGCGATATAAGCGTTATAAGCGATATAAGCGTTATAAGCGATATAATCGTTATAAGCGGTATAAGCATTATAAACGGTATAAACTATTCTAAATGTCTACTTCTTAAGATTATAAAATACACAATAAAATAATAATAAAATACAATAAAATAATGACTATTCATTCTATAACAACAGCATAGAATAATACTGAAATACACAAAAAAGTTTGAATACGTGACCATACAAACCTGCACGTAAATAAACATGGGACAATGTACAGAAAAGCAAGTTTATGGCATGTAAAATGGCACAGATTCTGTGCAATACTGTATGTATTAATGTACATTTTCAAGTGTTTTTACATGCATTGTCCCATGTATTTTTGCGTGCAGTAATGCAACATTCTATAAAATTTATTTGTAATAAATATCATAATGCATTTTTTTATATAACAAATTATACTAATTAAAAAAATTTATATTACAATGTAAATGACTATTTATTTTATTTTATTTATTTATTTAAAAAATTTTTTTACATAAATATATTCAAAAAAAATTTTTTTTATATAAATATATTCAAAAACAACTATTACATATTTTACCACTTGCTGTGCCGCAATTAATCATATCTGCAAGAAATTAGATTACTAACTTAAGAAAGAAGAACCCTCAAACCTTTCCTGAACTTCAATTGACCTGATGAAAAAAATTGTTTAGTTGAATCATAGAAAGAAAAAAAAATGCTTAGGTAATACACAAATGGCAAAAGATAAAATCTACAAAGCAATAAAAATCACACCGAAAATGGTTTCAAAGATGAAACTCTAATGAAGCACCAAAAGCAATGAACGCTGACTCCAAAACAGATAAATATCAGCTTCAATGATGACTCTAATAGTGATAGCTCCAAAGACAAAAAAAAAGAAATAAAAGACATGTTAGTTATGCTCAAGACAAGAAAACCAAAGAAGCAAAAAACGGAAAAAAAGACAAAACAAAAGGTAAAGTTAAAAAGGGAAAGGAAAAAGATGAAAAGAAAGAAAGAAAAAAAATAAATAAAAAAAAAAGCAAAAAAAAAAGAGGGAGTAATAAGGAGAAAGAGGAAAAAGAGAAAGCAAAATAAAAAAAAAATAAAAAAAAGAGAAATAAAAAAAAGAGAAAGTTGAAAAAAGAAAAAAGAATCAAAATAATGAAAATGAAAATAAAAAGGCAAAAAGGGTGAACAGAAAAAAAATATATAAAAAAAGTGAATTAAAAAAAACCAAAAAAGTAAATAAAGGTAGTTAATCATTAAGAATTTTAACAATAGTGCAAATCAGTGCACAGAAATTTATAATCATTAAGAATCTTAACGATTGTGTATATATTAATGTACAGAAATTAAAAATCTTAATGATAGTGCATATCAATGTACAAAATTTATAATCATTAAAAATCTTAATGATTGTGCTTGTCAGTGCACAGATTCTAACTTTCATATAATAGCGTATTTTAAATTTTTTGGATGATCATTTTCTGAGCAGTTTCCATGTAGCGATTATATTACTCGTGTTTACCCATATATAATTCTGTATTTATATATGTACTTACGTGTACCGATTTCTCATAGAGATAGATAATAATAGTAAATAAGTTCACAGATAAATATAGCAATAATATAATATATAATATAGTGGCATAGTTGATTAGTTAGTTTTATAATTATACATGCAATAAAGTTGAACCTGGGACTATAAGGTTATATTAATTAGATCAGTAGAGATAGGCATCATTAATCGGCACATAGTATAACTTATGTAAAACATTGACATCGAATATAATTTTCATCATATTAATCATATAACAATTAAGTACCATATAGTGATAAGATCTTCTCAAAGTTTAGTTTATATAGCTAAGTTTATTATTTTACTGTATTTGTAATCATGCATTGTAGTATAAAATTGCAAAATTTGTAAATGTTGTATATAAATATGAAATAAGGGAATAAGTAAGTTAAAATAAGTTCTCTTCGCAAGTAGATAAAATTAATACCTTATCATTAAGGTAGCTATGGGTTGTAAGTGCTTAACAGGAATTAAACCATCTCAAATAGAAGGATCTATATTTATAGAGTGCAGGTTTACTATTTTAGGGACCTTGTATATGCACATTTATAGTATCATGGTAGGAACAAGTATGTAGTGTACTTAGTTAAAGAGATTGATTTGGATATTTAAAATAATAGGAAAGTATATTAAAAAATAAAAAATAAAAATAAAATAAAATAAAAAAATTAGGGTGTGGCGACTTAGAGAAGTTGGTAAGTTGTCACCCCCAAGTGGCAGGTCTAGAGTTCAAATCCCACTGGCGACGCTTTTGATAAATAGACCTGTGTTCTGGTAACTGTGTCTTGTCGATCGGTTGGGTACACTACCTGTAGTCCTTGGTTATCATCTTGAATGGGAGCTTTCAGGCAAAATTGTGTCTTATTACACAGACAAATCTAAGGAACTAGAGAAACAGAAACCCATTTGGCAAGTCCCGAGTGGAGAGGTAGCTAAACTTTCGACTATAGCTGCAAACATTTGAAAGGTCTGAGGTAGTGACGTCACTACGTCACTCTTACGTCATATAAAATTGAAGTAGTGACGTCAATACGTCACTCTACACCCCCTGCCTTTTGTTAATTGATGTTCTAATGTCTGCGACTCTACTTTCGACGGTACCGGGAAAAAGGATCTTAGCGGTGACTAACTGGAAAACTGGACAGGCAAGAGCCCCTAGGCAAAGGGGGCCCACCAACCTGGGCACCGGAGTTATACCGGAGGTAAAGGTCATGTGTTATAGATGCATGAACCAAGGAAAGGGAGACCTTAGGCACTTAAAGCCTGGCAGACTAATCTTTCCGGGCCAACTGGATTGGTAGTCTGGAATAGCTGGGGGAAAGGATCCAAAGAGTAACTGACCAGGTACTGGGTCTAGTAAACTCCACAAGAGCAGTAGTAGGTAATGGTAGCAGTTGCAGGGTAACCCTCTGACTGCAAGTTGTTTGTCTCAGTGAATGCGTAAGTTACCGAAAGTGTAGGTGAATACCTGTGGGGAACAGATATCACTCTACCAGGTTTACCACAGGGGCAAATGCCCTCCAATAGGTGTTTGGCTAAAGCCTCAGGGTACTTTTAATAGTGAATTACTCGAAAGGGTATATTTAAGGAACATTGAACATGGGTAGAAGCCAGAGAGTTTAAATAGGCAACCCCTAGTTGGGTTGCAGGTATGGCATCTAGTGTAGAACCTTCGGGCGGACTACTTAAATTAGACAACCAAAAGTTGTACGTGTGGCTAGTTGTACTCTCGTAATACAAATGTAATATGTGGCACAGTCATATTGACCGGGCCAACCCGTTTGGACCAATAAAGTGCTAGGGTACCTAAGTGGTCACCTTAATATTAAAAAAAAATAAAAAATAAAAAAAATAAAATAAAAAAATTTAATACTTGTCTTTGATTCAGAATAAACAAATTATCAAGTGCGCAAGATGCACGTAACTAATATGTCGATCGAAAACTAATAATAGGAAATTATATAATTATAATGAAATTAATAAAAAAAATAAAAATAAAAAATAAAAAAAATAAAAAATAAAAAATAGAAATAAAATAAAAATAAAAAATTTGATACTTGTCTTTGATTCAGAATAAACAAATTGTCAAATGTACAAGATGCACGTGACTAGCATATCAATCATGAACTAATTCATTTAGTAAAAAAAACAAAACATTATAATAATATTATATTAATAATATTACTATATGTAATAAAATAATAATATTACTTGTAATAATATTACTACATATAATAATAATATTACATGTAATAATCTTATTACATATAATAAGTATTATTACAATTATGGTTTTAAAAAACTCTGTATATAAATGTATGTAATAAATATTTACAAAAGAGACTAATATAATCTGAAGGTATATTGGCAATAGGTTTTTTTTTTGCCTTTTAAAATTTCTAACAATATGCCCTTTTGAAAAAAGCGTTGAAATGGAAGAACACTACTTATAACATTAGTAAATTATATATACATAATCTTATGTAAGATATTACAGCCCATAATATTATGAAAATCTTATGATTGCCACGGGTTATTACATAATATATTACGTTATATTACGGTAATATTATGGTTATTATTTCAAAATGTTTTGAAATATATTGCGAAATATTGCGAAATAGACTAAAACAATGCAAATTACCCTCCCCTACAGGGGTCGCGTACTCATGCAGATCAATAAACTAATGCGCGCAAAAGGTAATATTTTGATATTTTTGTATTGTTTCGCAATATTTTGCAAATTTTCGCAAATTTTCAAAAATTTTTAAAAAATAAATAACGATATACATATTCATATAATCTTGCATTTTTACAGGTTTTCGCAATATTTTGCACGGGTTCGCAATTTAATATAAAATTTTTATTTTTTTATTTATTATTATATATTATACAGTCAAACCTCTATATAGTCACCCCCTATATAGTCACAAAACCAATATAATCACTTTTGTAAGTTTACCAACCTTTTTACTATAATTTTCACCTCTATATAAGCACATTTGCATTATAATCACTATCACAATTTTTTATTTACAATCTATATAAAACTACCCCTACATAATCACATTATTATTATAATTATAATAAGTAAAACTATATTCGATTAATTTTTTAAATCATTGATAAAAATTTAATTTTATTAATAAAATGATCAATGTAACCAATTAATTAGTTCGTGTGAAACCCATTGTAAAATCTTAATCTTCTGCAGGTTCTAGTTTTGTTGACCTGTACAATCCATATGATTTTGTGTAAAGTTCAATCTGTATCGAATTGTTAAACAAATTTATAGATTGTATTACTCCTTTACTTAAAAAAATTCAGTTAAAAGAAAAATGACAAATTGACAAATGGATGTTTAAACCTACAATATGAACCAATTAATATCGTTAGGAATTAATAAGCTTGTTGATAAATTTCTAAAGGGTATTGGCATAAAGAAGGATGAACGTAAGATGTTTGAATTAAATTTTAAAAATGACGAGATGGGGAACGCTGCTAGAACGTGTAATGTTGGAAATTGTTATTATTATAGAATTGAAGTTGAAAGGGATTTGTGTAAAGCATTTGCTTATTACCAAAAACCCGCAGAAATGGGTGATGCAGCTGGAACGTGTAATATTGGATTCTGTTATAATTATAGAATCGGGGTTAAAACGAATATGCGTAAAGCGCATTGTATTATCAAAAAGCAGCAAACATGGGTGATATATTTGCACTCAGTGTATGTTATCTTAATGGAATTGGAGTAGAAGAGGACGTGAAGAAAGCATTCGAATATTTTCTAAATTCTGCAGAAATGTACGCGTAGTTGGATATTGTTATGAAAATAAAATCAGAGTCAAAAAGAATGGACGTAAGGCATTCGAATATTATCAAAAATCTGCTGATATGGGTGAGGTTCAAGAAACAAATAATGCTGGTCGTTGGTATAAAAATGGAATTGGTGTTGAAAGAGATATACAGTATTAAAAAATTTGTTCAGATTTCCAGGTTAAGACATTTCTTGTTGCTGGGCATTATACTACAAGTCAATCTTTATCTTTGTCATTATATTTTTACTATCCAAACTTTCTGATATCCTAGATTGTCTTCGTGAGGAATTGTTTCAAGATTTCCTGATCCCAATTGTCAACTCATTTTCGATGAAATTGAATATCTAAAATATTTGGATAGTATATCAAAAAAACTTTGAAAGTTATACTACCCGGTATGATTAAATTATACAACTGTTATTACGAACTGTATAGTCACTATTAAATTAATTACTAACTATCAGTAATAATGCGAATTTCAAATATTAGGGATCTATGCTTGGAATTTTAATCAACACGAATCACCACAAATCTTCGATATGGGGAAATTGCAAATGAATTCGAATTCAACCCATCTCGATGGCTTTATTCAGAAATAAAATCAGAAGTTAATCATACATGTTTGCCTTGTAATACAGGTCAGCGAATTTGTATTGGAATAAGATTAGCTTTTTAATTATTTTAGCAGTTTTAGTTAGGAATTTCATAATTAAAGGATTAAAGGGCATAAGTTTATGTTATGTGTTGCTGACCTGATATTGATCTGTTTGTATCAAAAATAAATATTTAAGAATTCATATAATTTAAATGATAGCTTGTAAATGTACATCATTTTATTTTTTATATACAGTATATATAAAGCATTCGAATATTATAAAAAATCTGCAGGTATGGAATATGCTATGGGGGTGTATAATATAGGATATTATTATCATTATGGAAATGGTGTTAAAAAAAATGAACGTAAAGCTTTCAAGTATTATAAACAATCAGCAGAGATGGGATACACTGATAGAATGTACTGTGTTAGCGAATTTTATCAAAAAGGACTCACTATTGAAAAGAATATAGAAGTAATATAGATATTGCTTTTGAATGGTATTTAAAATTGGTTATTACTGAACAATCTACAGTAATTGATTATTTAAAAATAAAAATTTTTATTTTATTAAAACTTCTATATAATCACAATTTTTTTTTTACAGTTCCGGACAGCATAAGATATCCTATTTTTTTAGCTTAGTAAAAAATAATATAACTCAATCATAAATTATTTTTAAAAAAAATCCTCTTACAAATTAATAGTTTTTTAGTCAAACTATATTTCTGTAAGAGGAATTTCTTTTATTTTTATTTTTGACCAAGTTATAACGGGTTAAAGATTAGCAATTTTATAAGTAGGTTGAGAATTTGGCGCAAGTGATTATAAGGGACAAGCCAATAAAAGTCGATGTGCTGTGATCACGTGACCATGCTGATCGGGTATGACCAATTAAAATTAGATATCTGGAAAGATTTAAATAGATCAAATCATTATCAATCTTTTTTTTTAATCAAAAAAAATGTCAAAAAGAGCGTTGAAACAATAGTAAAAGGAAGAGCAAATTAGCTCGATCCGTACGGTTGGCAAATGCTGACTTCAGTACCAGCCCCACCATAACCAAAAGAACCAGTACCACCGGAACCAGCACCACCAGAACCAGCACCACTAGAACCAGCACCACCAGAACCAGCACCACCAGAGCAAGCACCACCAGAGCAAGCACCACCAGAGCAAGCAAGACAGTTGACCTTGTCTCAAGTGACGAATCAGAAACTGATAGCTTAGTTAGTTCTGATTATGACACCCAAGAGGATGATTATTTTCAAGACGATGATGGCAACAATGGAGTAAATTTAGTTATTAAACAACTTCTTGCTGCATCGGCTGCCAGTTTTAAAAAAAGAAGCAGTCCAGCTGTTTATGTTAAAAATTCAAAACAAACAAAGCAGCGAAAAAATAAAACATTGAGAGAAGCTGCAGTAGGATCTTTATCAATTTTACAGTTTTTTTCTTCCACTTCTTATGAAAATGAACAGGGCAAGGATGATAATGAGGATGATAATGAGGATAATAACGAGGATGATAATGAGGGCATGACTGAGAAAGAAAAAAAAATTGCTAATGCAATTGAGTTTGTAAACAAGTAATTCGTGAAGAAAAACTCTCAGAAGCTGAGAAAGCCTGTTATACAGCAACTTTATATTTTCTTCAGTTGTTATTCAATGGTAAAAAAAAAATCGAAGCTTCAGAGGCGGTTGCTGAGGTAATTGGAGGTGGACCATGGTTCGCAAAGTGTGTTAGGAAATGGGCGAATATTTGTATGAAAGGTATGTTCTTATTTTTTATTTATTATTGAACAATTTTTTTTTTAATTTTTAATTTTATTTTTTTTTTATTATTAAATTAATTACTGTTTTTACATAATTACAGGAGAACTAATTCAGCACTGTCGTGGCAAGTTCCCTTCAAAAAGCTTGCTTAACGATGAATTAGTCTCACTCAAGTTGGCTGCTTACCTGCGTTCCCAGAAGTTCCAAATAAATCCAATAATGGTTAAAAACTATGTTGAGCAACAAATTATCCCACAATTGGGTATCGAATCAGTACAACAGATCTCTCTTCGAACGGCCCGCCGATGGTTACATAAACTTGGTTTCCACTATAAACGTTATTCGAAAGGTGTTTACATTGATGGTCACGAACGACCAGATGTGGTTGCCTATCGCCAAGTCTTCCTTCAGAAAGTTAGTGAATATGAACAGCTTATGTCCAAATGGTACGATGAAGATTGTAAAATTAGAACTTACCCGCTGTTAGCTGATGGAGAAAAGGAACATATTTGGGTAACCCATGACGAATCCACCTTCCACGTTAATGATGGACCACGTGCAATGTGGGGCCCGGAAAAGGAGCAACCATTAAGGAAGAAAGGAATGGGTCTTGGTATACATGTTAGCGATTTTTTAACGGAAACGATCGGACCACTTAGGGATGATCTTGAAGAGGCACGTGCAATGATGGTATTAGGGTCGCGTCATGATGGGTATTGGGATGCAAAAAAGCTTATTATTCAAGTTAGACGGGCAATAGATATTTTTGAAAGAACACATCCAGGATGTGTAGGTAGGATAGAAAATAGATTAAATAAAAAATTTTATTTAATAAAAGTAATTTAAAAACATTTTATTTAATAAAAGTAATTTAAAAACATTTTATAAATGTTTATATCTTATTTTTGTCTACAGGTCTTTTTGCTTTCGACAATGCCACCGCTCATACGGCTTTTGATGAGAATGCCCTTTTGTATTCAAAAATGAACCTTTTTCCAGGTGGATCAGTTCCGAAAATGCGGGATACTGTATGGAATGGGAACTGTCAATCAATGGTAATTGAAGAAGATTACATCATTTATGATAATAAGACAAAGTCGAATATCAATTTACGTGATCAGCCAAAAGGGCTCAAGTGGGTTCTGGATGAAAGAGGACTATGGCAAGAAGGAATGATCTTAGAATGTGCTTCATGCAAAAAGGAGCCAAACTCTAATATTACCAATTGTTGTGCACGCCGTCTGATGGCTAATCAACCCGATTTTCTTGCACAATGCGGTCAAGTTCAGAAGGAAATCGAATCTCGTGGTCATAAAGTAACCCTTTTTTATTTATTTATTTTATTTATTTGCTAATTTATTTTTTTTTTATTGTTGGCTATCTTATTCCTTATTTAAAAATTTTTTAGGTCATATTTTATCCCAAGTTCCACCCCGAATTTAACCATATCGAAATGTGGGGGGCTGCCAAAAAGTATACACGGGACAATTGCAAATATTCTTTTCCAATGCTTAGACAAACGATTATTGAGGCTTTTAATTCTATTTCACTTGAACAAATCCGTTCATTTGCTAGATTGTCGTTTAGATGGATGGATGCTTATCGACATGGCTTGACGGGAAAAGCTGCTGAATATGCAGTGAGAAGACATAAGAAGCATCGAACAATTAATGAAGACATCATGAACCATGTTGATGCAATTTAAATTAGAGAGTGAAAAAGCATTTTTTTGTTTTTTTTGTTTAGAATAGCCTTATGTAATAAGACTGAAATTCGTTAATAAACCTGGCTTATTAATACTGCACGAAATTTATTAAGAAACTTGAAACTTGCATAAATGAGTGCCGCAAAGAAAAAACCTGCAAATTTTATAAAATTTGCAGGTTTTTCTTTGCGGCACTCATGCAAATTAAATTATAAGTCGAATAAAGAATGAAAGAAAATCGAGTAAAAATCAATAGCGAATATTTAAAGTGCTTTATAAAGATGAAACATGCGATTGGAAATATTGGTTAGATGCGAATATAATTTTAACAAATATTGTAAAATAATCGAAATAAATTTGGGTAAATTTTACCCGATTTATTAAAAGCAGGTTAATTACGTACACATGTAATTTTTAATAATAAACTAGCTAAATTAGTAAATTTGACGCACCTTATAATTATAAATTGGATGCCTTATGCCGTCCTTATTTAAATTTGGCGCACCTTATAATTTAAATTGGATGTCTTATGCTGTCCTTATTTAAATTTGGTGCCTTTAATAAAAAGTGAATGTTTTATATTGTCCTTACTCTAAATTTGGCGCTTAAAAAAATAGTGGATATCTTATGCTGTCCGGAACTGTATATGCAGTTTTATTATAATTGTGATTATATAGAATCCCTCTATATTAGTCACATCTCTATATAATCACCACTTTTTGTATCCTGAGGGTATGATTATATGGAGGTTTGACTGTATTTTACATTTATTAAATATACATTTTTAATTAATATTACATACTTTATTATATATTATGTATTATTTTTACATTATTACAAATATTTAAACTACTTTCGCACTTTGGCACATCTAATTCTATTAGGGGAGTAACAAAAATCAGCTAATTTTTTAGGGGGGAGGGGGGTAAAAAAAGTTGAAATTATATATAAGAACCTGACTATTTATATATTAAGGAAGAGGGAGGAGGGTAGGCCTCTGATAAAAAATAATCAGGTGATTAATGACACTGCTCTTACTATATACAAAAAACTAGCTCTACACACTTATTTTCGCTCACCCCACAGTTAGCTATTATCTTCACTTTTTTGTTTTCTAGTGTTTTTGAAAGTGTCGAAAGTCGTCGTTGGAATGCGCAAGGTTTCGAAAAGCTGTTGTTTTTCTTGCAAAGTGCCGAAATAAAATAAATTAATAAAAAAAAATTTAAAAATAAACCAAAAAAAACAAAACCAAAAAGCACGAAACAAAAAAATTAAAATGAAACCTTGCAAGAACTTGCAAAAACTTGCAAAAATTAGCAAAAACTTGCAAAATCTTGCACCCATTTCTCTAAAGAAGCATTTTTAAAAATTTAGAAATTGCTGGGGGTGTGTTCTTGAAAATGTCAAAAGTTGTCATTGGAATGCGCAAGGTTTCGAAAAGTTGTTGTTTTTCTCGCAAAGTGCTGAAATAAAATAAATTAATAAAAAAAAAATAAAAATAAGCCAAAAAAACAAAAACAAAAAACACAAAACAAAAAAAAATAAAGCAAAACCTTGTAAAAACTTGCGCCCATTTCTCTAAAAAAGTGTTCTTGAAAATTTGGAAATTGCTAGGGGTGTGTTCTTGAAGGTGTTAGAAGTCGTAGTTGGTATTTGCAATGGTTCAAAAAGTTTTGTTTTCTCACAAAGTGCCAAAATAAAATAAATTAATAAAAAACTTTTAAAAATAAACCAAAAAACAAAAACAAAAAACATGAAACGAAATCTTGCAAGAACTTGCAAAAACTTGCAAAAACTTGTGATAACTTGCGAAAACTTGTGCCCATTTCTCTAAAGAACTGTTTATAAAAATTTAGAAATTGCTAGTATGTGTTCTTGAAAGTGTCGAAAGTCGTAGTTGGCATGTACAAGGTTTTGAAAAGCTATTAGTTTTTCTTGCAAAATGCCGAAATAAAATAAATTAATAAAAAATTTTAAAAATAAACTAAAAAAACAAAAACAAAAAACACGAAACGAAAAAATAAATGAAGCGAAACCTTGCAAGAACTTGCAAAAACTTGCGAAAACTTGCGCCCATTTCTCTAAAAAAGCATTCTTGAAAGTTTAAAAATTGCTGGAGTATGTTCTTGAAAGTAGAGGTTTGACTCGATGAATAATATTGACTGAATATTCACTGAATATTCAATATTCGAATATATAATTTTTCACTGAATGAATATTTGAATATTTAAAACTTCACTGAATATATTTATTGAATATTCATTGAATATATATAAATATAGGGGTTTTCTATTCATCTCTGGCCAGAGATATATAACATATATATCTCTGGCCTTTTAGCCAATCAAATAACGAGAAAATCACATGATTAAACTTCATGTGTTAATCCCGATCGCCGGTCCAAGGTCGAATGCCATGCCATACCATTACCGGATCCGGATAGATAAGTATTGGCATGATCATTTTTGATAATCAGTTTGTTTTTTTCTTTCGCGTTCGCTTTCACGTTCGCTTTCACTTTCTTTGCTTATAATTTTTTTTTATTTAGATTGCCGCCTTTCATCATTTTGTACAATCGTTGGTGT
>QKWP01000410.1:300072-325938 GCA_003550325.1 Gigaspora rosea
TTTGGGGTAAACACATTTGTCTAAATCATTATATTATTGATTTGTTTTATTTATATTATATTTAATATTATAAAATATATTATAATATAATATATTTATATAATATAAATATTTATATTATACTATAAATATGAAATTTATTTAGTTTAATAATGTTTTAAAAATGTTTTTATTAATATTACTAAAACAGTTTTAATATATATTATTTATATTATTATTATTAACTTATAACTAGTAATTATTATGTTTTTTAAAATATAATAAAAACATAATAGATATATAATCATAATATTTTTAATTTTTTTATAGTTTCAGTAAAGTAGTTTAAAATTGAATATAAATTTGAAAATTTGGATTTGAAAGGAACCTTACTAGATTTCGATGAATAATAGATTTAGAATGTATATACTTCAATCCATCTGTTATTTTTTTGTAATTCGAATGTGTTCTGCCCATGAAATTTTGAAAATTCCTTTTTCTCGCTTTGTTTTTAAATAATTGCATAAAGTTTCGCTACTAGCAAACTGCAACACTATAATAAAATTCTTCCTTTGCAGTTTTAAATTATATTTAGGGTGTGAGATGAAAGTTTTAATACAAAAAAGTCACAACTAGTGATGTGCCATTTATATGATGTCTGAATTTTTTTAGCATACAGTACATACAGTACGTACATTACATATAGTTGTATAGTATGTATAGTATGTGAAATACATATAACACACGTATAATATATAAACTATCTATATACAAAATTTTGGAGTATATAGCAAATATATAGTATATAATTGATAAAGTATGTATAATGGAAATTAAGATAGTATGTATATTTCATAAAAAAAATTCTTTGAACAATTTTACCAATAACCTATACCAATCCTAACATGAAAAAAACAATATTAGTGCTCACCATAACCCTAACTATTAAAAAGGAATTACTTATACAAGATAAAGTTTATAGGTATTGCTAACTATACACATATTCGCAAATTTTTTTTGCTTATATCTATATGCAAATTACTTAGATACAGAATTATACAACACATTTTTCTGTATTATCCAAAATTTTGCAAGGAATAGTACTATATGCAGCACATTACTAGTTACAATATTGCAAATAATTATAGTAATAGTTGCATGACCTTTAAAAAAATAAATATATAATAATTGTGCCTATACTCTCAACCAGTGTTGAACTGTAATATATATGACCAATATGATCTATATAACTAGTCATAGATTATATAGTCATTTTGCAAGTATATGATCTATGATATTATATGACCAATATGATCTATATAACCAGTTATAGATCATGCAAGTATATATGATCTATGACTTTTAGTTATATAGATAACTAGTATTTTCGCAAAATAATGAGCAGGGGTTTACTTGCGCATTACTACACTTCTGAACTACTATTGTGACATTTTTGATTGTCCGCATGATTGTCAAATCTGTATTTATTGCGAGATTCTGATCGTACATATGATTATTATGTTATCATTATTCCTAATTAATACAGTAAATGACAGTAAATATCATAAAGTTAGATTTTTACAGAAAGGTACATTGGTCTTATATTGTCAGATTTAGAACAGTGTTTAGCTGAAGTTTCATTAATATGCTAGTAATAAGTTGTATGTATGTACATATATATGTAGAATTCATGTATATGTGGTTGTATTAGATAGTATGTTATCATATAAATAATATTAAATATTTGTTATTTTTATAAGTTAAAAGATCGAGAGCAATTTGTATACTTTTTTTTAAGATTGCTTAAACATATATATAGATCATATGACTATTCACATGTCATAATAAAATTATAATCACATCAATCATAAGTTATATGATTTTAATCATATGATTTATGATTTAACAACTATATAATTATAATTATTTAAAAAAATTTATATAATATATAAATGGGCCAACACTGCTCTCGATTATTATACTTTAAATTATTAGTGTCAATAAAATTAAGTTTATAGCAGTTGGCAACAGTGTTTCAGCTGAAACCTTCTACTCGAGTCAGAAACGGTTTAGCTCTGGAGTTTTGGTATCTCTCAAAATCTGAAACTTCTGAAATTGCTAAAACTTCTGAAATTGACAAAACCCTTTGAAACTGGGCAAAACCAAAACTTCCTAAATTTCTGAAAATGTGAAAGCCATGTCTGAAACTTCTGAAACCATGAGAGCTAGTTCGAAACTTCTAAAACTTAGAAATAAAAAAAAACCCCCCAATCCCACAAATTTGAAATCTAAAAAAAAAGTAAGAATCCCACAGACTAGGAAACTAAACCTAAAAAAAAAACTAATCCAAACTTGAAACCTAAAAAAAAATAAAAAATTTAAAAAATTTACCCCACAATCTAACAAATATTTTGTGAATAAAAAAAACTATGAAATCCAAACTATTTAGAATAAAAAATGGGTTAAATGTAATTTTATGCTCGCTATTTCACGTGATGCTGATTCTTGTGATTTTATTGGCTATTGGTTTCTGAAACCAGTTTCAGAAGTTTCGCTTTAGCCCAAAAAACTAGTAAAGCACACATCTTTTTATGCAATAAATTCAAATTTTAAGATTCTACCTATTTCCAAAATCACTTTCACCTATTATTTATATAATATTTAGTGGTTATTTGTTTCAAAAATTTTGGAAGTTTTGCCAATTTCAGAGGTTTTAGAAGTTTTAGAAGTTTTAGAAGTTTCAGAAGTTTCGGCCAGTTTCAGAGGTTTCAAAAGTTTAGAATTTGGGGCTTCTGGTGAAACTAAATTTTTTTTAGAAATTTTAGAAGTTTCGGCCAGCTGAAACTCGAAAGTTTCACCTGAAACACTAGTTGGCAAAAAGGCATGTGATCTCTGTGAATCATGAAGTCATTTAAATTAGCAGATTCTAACAGATTTTTGATTCTATAAAAATATTAGATTCTCAATAAATATAATTAAAAACTATAATCTAGAATCTCAAAGATTTATCCCCATCACCATCATGATGTTGTTACCCTTTTTGCAAACCAAATTATTCAAATTAATATATGATGATTGAAATTCTATGAAATTTAACAATATTTGGATAATTGAGCATATAATGAAGCCGAAGCTAAATATATAGATGCATAGCAATTAATAGGTTTATGTCAAATTCTTAATACCAAATGATATATTTATATATGTATTCAGAGTTGTTATTGGACTGGACTAGACTATTGGACTGGAATAGTCCATTTAGATCCAGTCCAGTTCATTAAAACTATATTGGACTGGACTATTATTGGACCAAAAATAAGTCATATGATATTGAAATTTAACCAATCAAATTATACATAAAATATGATTAGTTATATATAAAATTCATACTATTTAAGTTATACAATAAATTTTAAAGTTGTATAAGTATATATAAAGATTTATTTATTGAAATATATACATTCTAATCTTCCAAAACTAATAACCTTAGTAGACAAACTTTATATCAGTTTTGAGAGGATATTGGATTTAAAAAATTTGAGTTATTTAATAAATATAATATTACAGAACCTTTGCAAATTGTGATTGGCTAATTAAAAGCCTATACTAATGCTAAATAAAGTATACTTCTTATATTTTTAATAATTTGATTTTTACATTTATATAAAAGATAGCATATACTCTAATTTTTGGAATTATAAACAAAGCTTATTTTTTTAGAATTTAAAGCTATATAATTTTTGATCTACTGGTCTATTTTAAATGATTTTACTACCAAAATATTCATCTCTTTGAGATGATTCCAACAAGCCCAAAATCATAAAAATCCAATTACAGGGTCATAAAAAAATGCACTATCAAATAAATGATGCATCTGAAATTGGTATTTCAGGTGCATTACCTATTTAATAGCACATTTTCTTATGATCCTGTAATTGAGCATAGTGGGCTTTCATTTTGATTGGATAATTTTTGTAGATCATTTCGTGATTTTACAAAATCTAATTGGTTAATAGATTTATATTAAGAACAAGCTGAAGTAAAAGATTTTGCAAAATATTAATTAAATATAAGATATAGGATATTAATTAAATAAAAAGATACATTTATTTATATTTAAAAATTGCAATAATTTATTGCAGTACTTGGATCTTATGCTATACACATATAAAAAAAACAAAAAAATCTTAAATATGGACTATCATTTTTTTATATTTAACTATTCATATTTTAACGAAATGTTTTGTAAAATGTTAGATTTTGTATATACAAAAAGTTACCCATTAGTTAATTTGCCTATTACAATAATCAAAAAAAAATAAACATAGCCTAAAAGATCTTTGGCACAAATTTTGATTCGTGTTAACAATAAAATTCTTAAAACTAAATCACTTGCCAATCCAAATATTATAAAATTAATCGCCTGTCATGAGTGTCCGGTACATTTTTACCAATCATTTTGTACGTGCGAAAATTGGATAGCATAAATGGTCACGGTCACATGCCATGAGAAATTCGAATGTTTGATTATATCAAATACACGTTAGCGTTAATTTCTATATTATTTAATTTCTATTTTCTATTTTCTAGAGTTCGTGCGCTTTAACGTTATTGATTGGTCATATCTAGGAAACGTGATCATAGTGTGGGAAAATAATACAAATAGTTTACATATTAATGTATTAATAATGACGACAAAATACAAATCTGATATTAATATGCTTACCGATTTTATCTATATCTCTACAATCCATCTATTCTCCGTTTAAACATTCATGATTGGTCGTATCCAAAAAATGTGACCAAACGTGGGAAAGCTAACAGAAATATATAAGGTAATTATATCATATTTATTATATCATTTGAATGCTTTGCCATTTTTGATTTGCTAAACTGTAATTAGGCCGTGGGAAACTTCAAAATAAGATAATCAGTTACTTTTGAAACTGTAATTATTGCGACATGCATAATGTCGTAATAAATTTGTAATTTGTCTATTACTATGAATTAATGATTTTCATTCATTTTGTATCTTTCAGATTTAGCAAATTGCTTCTGTTCTTATGCGCACTTTGTATCTTTGAAATTAGATTAACTG
Source organism: Gigaspora rosea (assembly GCA_003550325.1). Classification (NCBI taxonomy): domain Eukaryota; kingdom Fungi; phylum Glomeromycota; class Glomeromycetes; order Diversisporales; family Gigasporaceae; genus Gigaspora; species Gigaspora rosea. The sequence goes on from QKWP01000410.1 coordinate 305,150, forward strand.
AGATATGGATAACGAATGTACGATAGTAGAGGCATAATGGTTAGTAGTACAATAGTATTTTTTTTTTAATACAATACTAACTTTTTGTGCGATAATGAACGTAGTATGATAGTAGAAGTATGATGGTTTGGGACATAGCAAAATAGTTAGTAGCACAGTAATGACAGTTTTTTTTTATGTACTGTACAATACTAACGTTTCTTTTTTTCTTTAGAATAGAATATAGCACGATAACGATAATAGAAGTATGATAGTTCAGATTGTTAGTAACATGGTAATATTTTTTATTTTATTTTTTTTGTACATATATGCACAGCACTAACATTTCTTTTTTTTCTTTAGAACTGAATGTAGCATGATAACGAACATACAATAGTAAAAGCATGATAGTTCGGGACGTAGCAAGATAGTTAGTAGCACGGTAGTATTTTTTTTCTTTAACATTTCTTTTTTTCTTTAGAACGGAACATAGTGTAATAAAGAGTGTAAGATAGTAGAAACATGATAGTTCGGGACGTAGCAAGATAGTTAGTAACATAATCGTATTTTTTTTTATTTTTAATTTTTTTATTTTGATTCAATACCAACATTTGTGCGATAACTAATGTAGTATGATAGTAGGAACATAATGCTTCAGGACGTAACAAGATAGTTAGTAACATGTAGTATTTTTTTTTTTATACACTACTAACATTTCTTTTTTTCTTTAAAATGGAACATAGCAAGATAGTAGATAGTAGATGCATGATAGTTGTATGATAGTTTGGAAAGTTAGTAATACAGTAAATTTTTTTTTATGTACAGTACTAATGCTTCTTTCTTTAGAATGAACAGAATGTAGTGCAATAACGAACATACAATAGTAGAGGCATAATAGTTCGGGATGTAGTAAGATAGTTAGTAACAGTAATATTTTTTTTACTGTAATACAGTACTAACAGGCATAATAGGTCGAGATGTTGCAAAATAGTTAGTAGCATAATAGTTAATATAGGATGCATAATAGTCGAGACATTAGTAACATGATAGTATTTTTTTTGATACAGTACTAACGTTTCGCGTGATAACGAACGTAGCATGATAGTAAAAGCATAGAAGTTCGGAACGTAGCAAGATAGTTAGTAGTATAGTAGTTAATATGTGGTATGCATAATAGTATGGGCATAGCACATGATAATTGGGACATAGCGAAATTTTAAAAAATTGAGTTTTGTTCATTACAGGCACTTTATATTATTAAAGGGCGCCAGTGGCACCCATTTACTCTTGTAATAAATAATTATAGATCAAATAATAATTAAATTAACATAAATAAATTAAAATAATTAATCAACTATAATAAGTAAAAACACATGAAACTTGAACTTATCTTTTAATATTTCTACACCTTTGGAAATTTTTATCAATATCAAGATCTTTAAATCATCTAACGACTATGATCTAAGCATATTAAAAATCTTGTGAAGACTCACTAGAGATCTAAATACAAAAAAAAATATTAATAACTTTTTCTTAGAAATTCTATTATAGTCTAAATGATTAAATTGAAAAAAACGCCTCTATGTCTAGTCCTTATGATTATTCACCTGCTTTCATGATTTTAAAGCCCACTATACTCTATGTGCTAAGTTAAATATCCAAGTCCTAAATATTCAATATTTCTTTTATATATTTAATGCCCATTTCATATTTACAATACTCCTCCATATTTCGACATTCACTTTTTTCAATGTACAAGATCTTATACTGATATACTAAAAGCAGGACAAATTAAAAAGCAAAGAAAAAACTTCGTTGCTTAATATTTACTAATTTAACAATCCATACCTTCGTCTACAACCAAAAAATAAAATCTTTCTTTGAGTTCCTCTTGCTTGTCTAACAAGTATGGAATTTCAACATATTTGTTAATGTACACTCTATTCAAGGTAAAATAAGTTGCTTCTCATTTAACTTCCAAATTACCTCACGGATTACTGAATTACTTTGATAGTTTATAAAGTAAGACGTTAACTTTCTAATTTTTTTTGTCTCACACTCTAGGAATTTATACTTGTGGCTCCGAATTCAATCTTGTGACAGATAATCAGTACTTTAATAAGACTTTGTTATGATAAGATGATCTTTAAAAATTAGCCAATCATAATAAAGCCCGCTATGCTCTGTAATTTGATTTTTATGATGTTTAGCTCATTGGAATCATCTTAAAGAGACAAACAGTTTGGTAATAAAATCATTTAAAATGGACCAGTAGATCAAAAATTATATAGCTTTAAAGTTTAAAAAAAAAGCTTTTTTTATAAATTCCAAAAATCAGGGCATATGGTACTTTTAAATATAATATATAAACATTATATTATTTTATTATAATTGTATATAGAATATATAAAGAATATATAAATTTGCTAATTAAGTTAATTTATATTGGACTGGACCAAATTGGACTCGATTGGACCAATAAATTTGGTCCAGTCCAAGTCCAATACTAAATTAAATACTGGACCAGTCCAATAACAACTCTGACCGTATTATTTTACATTTTATCATTCTAAATCTTTTTTAATCAATACTTAAGTTATTGTTTAAACTTTTTATGCATAATTTTTCTCTTCAAAAACTGTCGAATAAACAACAGCCATATCCAACATATATTGGTGTTTTAAACTTTGTATAGTCAAGCTTTTTTATGTCTTTCAGTTCATTTTCTAACTCTTTTATATATAAAACTACTAAATACCATATACATTGATTTATTTTTTTTTTAATATTAAGGTGACCACTTAGGTACCCTAGCACTTTATTGGTACAAGTAGGTTGGCCTGGTCAGTATGACTGTACCACATATTACATTTGTATAACGAGAGTACAACTAGCCACACGTACAACTTTTGGTTGTCTAATTTAAGTAGTCTGCCCGAAGGTTTTATACTAGATGCCATACCTGCAACCCAACTAGGGGATTGCATATTTAAACCCTCTGGCTTCTACCCATGTTCAATGTTCCTTCCAATATACTCTTTCACAGAGTAATTTGCTGTTAAAAGTACCCTGAGGCCTTAGCCAAACACCTATTGGAGGGCATTTGCCCCCTGCGGTAAACCTGGTAGAGCGATACCTGTCCCCCACAGGTATTCACCTACACTTTTGGTAACTTACACATTCACCGAGGCAAACAACTTGCAGTCAGGGGAATACCCTGCAACCGCTACTATTACCTACTACTGCCCTTGTAAGGTTCACTCCAACCCCGGTACCCACTATCATTATCCTATTGGTCCTTTACCAGTATATCCCAGACTTCCAATCCAGTTGGCCCAGAAGGGTTGATCTACCTGGCATTAGGTGCCATTATGGTTTTTCTCCCCTTGGTCCCCAATTCTTCAACATGGGTCCTTTTCCTCCGGTGCGACTCCGGCGGCCAGGTTGGTAGACCTTGTCCCCAAGGACAACATCCGGTTCTCCGGTTTCAGTCCAATATTCCAATTTTGGTAGCACCGTCAAAGATCAGAGCTACCTCCTTACTCGGGACTTGCCAAATGGGTTTCTGTTTCTCCGGTTCCTTGGATTTGTCTGTGTCATGAAACACAACTTCACCCAAAAGCTCCTATTCAAGATGGTAACCAAGGACTACAGGTGATGTACCCAACCGATCAACAAGAAACAGTTACCGGAACACAGATCTATTTTTTCAAAAGCGTCGCCAGTGGGATTTGAACTCAAGACCTGCCACTTGGGGTGACAACTTACCAACTTCCCTAAGTCACTACACCCTTTTACATTGATTTATTTATGTTATTATAATATTTATTTTAATTAAAGAATTTAATTTTCTTGTCACATAACTCACATGTTCCTAAATTTGCATCACTTGACACTTATTTGCTTGTAAAGTTAAAATGCTTCTCATCAAAAAGTTAAGGTTATTTATTACGTTCCCCATTACTTGGATCAATTTATTTGTTTATTATTTCCTATCTTTGCCTTTGAATACATATGTTATCTTTGCACAGTAATTAGTTGTATCGATTCTTAAATTCAGAAACTTTGTGATCCGAGATTACGTATATTAATACCCATGAAAGAAAAATTTCAGAGCACAAAAATTTCACATTTATAAATGTTTTGCATAATGATCTGAAAATAGGTACGTGTTCACTTTCCACATATTCCCATAAAGCGATTAGTAAATAAGAAGATATAAGTAAAAATATCTTTAAATATCTTTAAATCATATAACAGATAAGAATTTTATATACACAGGCCTGATTCATATTTGGTATTACAGTATATTGTTTTGCCCCAATTCCAAATATAAAAATAGTGCGGGTTGGCAATTAATGACTTCATTGCAATTTTAAACTTTCTTTCTTTAATTATAACCTACTACTAATTTCTACCTTATTTTTGCCTTATCTGATTTCCTATGATAAGAATTTTAACATCACTTTGATATGGCCACGTATTTTATCCAATTTGAGCTTGAAGAAATTTGGGTTAAACCTTGATAATATAGATACTGCAGTGTCCTTTACCCTTTACAGTATAGTCCCATCACTATCTTAATCTCATTAGAAAAAAAGTATTCTTTTACAATTCATTCCTTGAGTGGCTTCACTCTCCATAATGGTCTTGAGCAATCATAGTAACGATATTATCACAATTTGCTTATCATTTCTTTTTGTGATTTCTTGGCAGTTTTTTATCTGGCTCAGGGCTTCAAGGGCTAGTTATGGACCACAGGAACCTTTGCACCAGATCATGCACAGGAGGTATTGAAGTTTTTTTTAGCTACAGTTCGACATGTCACAGGTGTCATGGAACCTTCAATTTGTCACTAACATTGTCCATGCTCGAAATTTGCACTGATATAAATCTTTAGTGATTCTAATAGTTGTATTTAATGGATTTTAAGGAACTTTAAATACGGAACTCAAAATCTTATTATTTATAATGTAATAAGGTTTTATTGCGTTAATTAACAGATTACATTTGGTCCAACCATTTTAAAAAATTTGTAGTATACGTAGAGCGATTTGACAAATAAGAATTTCAACCCATTTACTTCTTTAAATATATATACAGTATTTCTGTCTTTATTTATTTATTTGAATAATGAATATTATAATTAATTTTTTTTACTGTAAATTTTAAGTTAATTTTAAATCTACTTAATATTAATTTACTATAACGATAACGAAAATTTTCTATTGCGTGAAAGTAAATGCTTCTATGTGCCAACACGAATTAATCAAATAATAATGATAATGATGACACTAAAATCTTTACTTGTAAGTATTTACCCGATCTTTTATTATTACAAGAATAATTTGGTTAACACGTAACTCTTCTAGGGTTACTAAACGTTTGGTTTGTACTTACTCTGCTCTAGAAGTTGAGTTTATTAAACTCATGCTTATTGAAACGGGTAAATTATTTCCACCATAACCCCGCAAGTGAGGATTGTGGAATTGATTATCATTGATATGATTACTTACATTTCATATAAGACCAGTTATTTTTATTTTTTAAATTTTTATTTGTTTTTTTATTTATGTCAATATATATATTTTTGAATTAAAAATATTTTTTTTTCTTTTTTTTTTTTTTTTTTACATTTATAATTTGATTATAATGCACAAAATCTATTGATAACACTTAAAACTCCAGACAAATTCAGGATATGTCAGGCCACAATTTTGTGCACTGGATGAATGGAACATCTATGGACTTCCTTATTACGAATAAATATGATCAATCAGACATATCTGAAACTAACTTTTCTAATAAATTTTGAACATCGCTGATATCTTCAAGGAAGTATGTGGCATTAGTTTGTTTTTTTCCAACCGTACTCGTAAAACAATTCAAAGATTTAAACTCATCATTTTTTAGTAAGGAAAATACAGGTTCATCTGGGGTTTCATCACCAATGCAAAGTACAAAAGAGTCTTGTGTGATTTTTAAATCTTTAAAAATGGTTCGAACTACAGTTGATCGATCAACCAATGAAGATCGGAGTTCTAAATTATTTTCTCCCAAAATTGCCTAAAATAAAATTAATGTTAATGAGAATGACTTGATAAATATGTTATACATCTGTCTGAGTTGTTGCTTCAGGTTCCAGCTGAAATTAGCCTTAAATTAGATCTTTGTGTCTGCATTAAGTTGTAACTCCAGGCAGGTGCAACTTTAGACATGATAAATATATAGCTAATAAAAATAATTGCTTAAATGAACGTACATTTAAAGGCATATGAACTAATTTGTTTGTCAAATTAGTTTTAAATCCAAAGTTTGCCATAATCCCAATTCACCAAACTCAGAACCTGAACGATAATGCCAAATTATACCGATCTCTTTTTCTTCAATAGAAGCACCAGGAGTTCTTTCCTTGTAATCATTAAATAAATGGAGAACTTTTTCCTTTAATGCAGGATCAACATGTTCAGCAAGTCTATACCAACCATTATGTTCTTTAATTATATTCTTCCCTTCAAGATTTAAAATTGCATTTACATCCGTTTGCAAACACTTTGGATGTTTGTAAAAACAGCCATGTTCCGCAGACAAGCCAACTCCGACTGATTCAAATTGTTTATCAAGATTTACTCTATGATGACCAGATAAAATATAAATATATGTATTTGATTTTTTTAGGAGTGCCTTAATTATAGAAATTATATTATTTGATGGTTCTGCTGATTTATGAGTAGCGATTAAGACTTTATCATAATCTAATAGGATGACTCTCTTATTGGAAGTGTTTGCAGCCTTTATAATTTGATTGATTTCCAAATATGGGGTTACAATTTGAGAACAATACCCCTTAATACTCTATATTAAAATAATGATTAATAAAAAATTCAAAAAAGTTAAAGAATAGTGTATGATTTATATAACTTATTACCTTTAATTTATCAATAAAGTTTGTTCCCCAAGAAGTGATAGTGTGTTTCATAACATAATTATGTAGTTTTTGATAATTTGATTTGCGCAATTTTTCATCCATTGTGACAGCTTTATAAATAGCATCAGAAAAACCATCTGCATCCCAAGGATTTATTAAAATAGATCCTTTAAGAAGACATAAATAATTATATATTAATATAAAAATAATATTATAGCAATAAGCATAACAAGATTATATTTACCATCCAAACATTGAGCAGCACCAGTGAATTCACTAAGAATCAGCACTCCATTATTTTCTTGTTGGCATGAAATGTATTGATAAGGTAAAAGATTCATACCATCTCTTAATGAAGAAACTATGAATACATCTGACGCAGTATATAATTCTAATAACTCTTCGAAAGAAAGATTATGATGCATGAAGTGAATAGGAGACAATTTTTTAAATGTACTAAATTTGCCTGCAATTCTTCCTTCCAGTTCATTGACAACATTACGTAAATTCTCGCGTTTCTCAGTTTTCCATCGAGAAGGCTTGACTACTTGAATAAGTACAACTTTACCACTCCACTCAGGATGTTTACTTAAGAATAATTCCAATGCATGTAATTTTTGTGGAACACCTTTAATATAATCCAATTGATCTATGCTTGCAATAATTTTTCTATCTTTATATTTTTCCTTCAAGTCTTTAAAAAGGTTTTGAACTTTTATTTCATTTAAGTTCTGTGATTTGGTTAAAAATTTATAGAGAAACAAATATTAAGAACATGTGAATAACAAACAAGTAAGTATTATAGGATCTGACTATTCCTATAATAATATTTTATCACCATTATTGTTGTACGAATAATGCATCATCAAAAAATCAGTTAAATGTAATTTGAAAGTGAACAAACATTTAATTATCATTTGGTTAATAATTATAATCGATCATTCCTTCAAATTTCAAATTACACCATACTAGCAATTCTATGATCCTTGATATTAATGAAATATAAAGCCTAAACACACGTACCCCAATGAATCTTTCCGGATCAATACCAATAGGAAATATACCAACGTGCACATACTTATCTTCATAGTAAACTTTATTAGGTTTAGTTAATAAACCTAGTGTATTGGTGCATGAAGACAGAAAGTGACGAGCACAGTTGACCGTTTGAAACCCAATTAGATCCGATTTAAGAACACTGGTCAAAATTTCTTCACAAACTGGAAGGACTCTGTTTCATATTAAATTATCAAACTTTAGCAATTTTTTACTAAATTACATTATAATTAATATGATATAATTAATATCTGATAATACTTGTAAATTTCACTACTTGGGAACGATGTATGTAAGAAATATCCAATCTTTACATTTAACTTTCTATTACTAATCCTTTTTCTTAACATTTCTGGCAGAAGCATAAGATGATGTCCATGTATCCATATTAAGTCGTCATCTTGAACTATGTCATTAATAACATCAGCAAAAAGACCATTAACTATTTTATATGATTCCCAATCTTTTCGACAGAAAATCATGTCATCAGGGCAATAATGAAACAGTGGCCATAGAGTCAAATTTGAGAAATTATCATGACATTCAATTAAAGAATTTTCGATAAAAACAGGATAATATGAGGATTTTGTTAGCTGCTCTGTAATATTAGCTCTTTGTTCAGGTATGCATCCACCTAAATAAAAAAGAAAGAAACAAATTATAGAAAATTTCTAAATTTTGAACTTAAAACTCAACTTTAAATATAGAAATTAAATTTTAATATTATCAAATTCTACATTATAAAAACAACAAAAAATATCCAAATAAATAAATAAATAAATAATCTTGAATTTATACCAGGTTGTCCGAACCAAATAAAATTTCTCGACTTTGCAAGTTCATTAAGTATATCCACCAAACCATTAGAAGACTTTTCGAGCTCATAACCACTAGCCATTTTTACAATATTAAGTGGTAAAAAATGCGAAGCAATTAAGAGTCTAGGTTTACCTTAAATATAAAAAAAAAAAGAATAAGATTAAATCTTTAAATGAAGCAAAAAGCAAGATTGTCTTTACTTGTATTGTTTCGGCTGTCTTCAGAAGTTTTTGGCATCAATCGGAGATCCTCTGGCACTATTTCTGAATTGTTTATTATGAATTCAACAAAAGTTCATTTAATAATTTATCAATAATTTTAGATTCTTTACTTGTATTGTTTCGGTCGTCTTCGGAAGTCTTTGGCATCAATTGGGGATCCTCTTGCACTATTTCTGAATTGTTTATATTGTTTATTATGAAATAAACAGAAGTATCATTTGATAATTTATCAAGAATGAGAGAAATTTCATCTAATGTTGGGCGATTTTCTGGATTAAAAGACCAGCATTTATAGAAGAGACTAATATAATCTGGAGGTGTATTGGCAATAGGTATTTCTTTTTTGCCTTTTAAAATTTCTAACAATATGCCCTTTTGGGGAAAGCGTTGAAATGGAGGAACTCCACTTGTAAGCTCCCAGAACAATACACCTAAACTATAAATATCTGATTTTACATTGTGTTTAAGTTGATCATTGTCTAATAATTGTGGATCAGTATATGGTATCATTCCTTGTACACCCAAGCTTGTTGAGGTTGCAGTTTTATCCAATTGCTTCCCCACACCAAAATCTGCGATCAAAGCTTTACCATCATTGATCAGGATATTGTTGGAATGCTAAGCAATTTAAAATTATTATAACTAGTTTAAAATTGAATATAAATTTAGAAATGTAGAAAGAAACTTACTAGATCTCGATGAATAATGGATTTCGAATGTATATACTTCAATCCATCTGTTATTTCTTTTGCGATTCGAATGAGTTCTTGCCATGAAATTTTGAAAATTCCTTTTTCTTGCTTTGTTTTTAAATAATCGCGTAAGGTTCCGCCATTGGCAAGCTGCAACACCATAATAAAATTCTTCTTTTGCGATTCTAAATCATATTTAGGGTGTGAGATAAAAGTTCTTATGCAAAGAAATCACAACGTCGCAAATAATTATAGCCATAGTTGCATAACCTTTTAAAAAATACGGAATACCAATACAATATCATTTCACCAACAATCACTTCGTCGACACCACATTTCATCGACAATTATTCACTGACAAGTTCATTTTACCGACAGTTTATTTCATCGAAGCTCATTTCATCGACAAAGTAATTCTGGTCATTGTCATTAGTGTCAGGGTAGAATTAGGGTTAAAGTTAGTGTACTTTTTTAAAAAAAAAAACTTGTAGATAAAATGAGCTTCGGTGAAATGAACTGTCGGTAAAATGGACTTGTCGGTGAATAATTTTCGGCGAAATGTAGTGTCGACGAAGTGATTGTCGGTAAAATAATACGAACCATAAAAATACATATATAATAATTGTGCCTACATTCTCGATTATTACACTTTACAGCTGTTTTCATAATTTCTGGACCACCTAACAATTTTTTCGTTTCCCGAAACCTCTTCGATCCTGTTCTAAGAATCACCTACCTTTTCGGAAACTACTTCGCTGTCTCCGTATCGAAGTTACAAGTACAGCGAAATAGTTTCCGAAAAGGTAGTGATTCTTAGAACGGGATCGAAGAGGTTTCGGGAAACGAAAAAATTTTTAGGTGGTTCAGAAATTATGAAAACAGCTGAACCAATTTCGCCGGCAACTATTTCTCCGACAACTATTTCGTCGACAAATTTGCCCCGATTTAGGGTTAGGGTTAGCTTAATTTATGGTTAGCGTTGGCTAAAGGTAAATTTCGATGAAACAGCTGTCGGTGAAATCTACCAAAACCACTTTAAATTATTTGCGATATTATTTGCGATGATAGAATCAAGTTTATGGCGGTTGGCAAAAAGGTGTGATCTCTGCGAAAGTTATTTCACCGACAGGCCACTTATTCGACATCACACAGGGTGACAATCTGCTAAAAATGTATAGTACAACTACTCAAATACTAATCCTAATATTATGTGATGTCAGCTAAGTGTCCTGTTCGGGAAATAGTTTTCGAGAAATTGAGCGACATCCTATAATGAAAACTATAATTTAGAATCTCAAAGATTCTTCGCCATCACCATCATGATAATTATGGTGTCACTCTTTTTGTAAACCACTATAAATATTCAATTCAAATTATTCAAATTGATTACATGCCTATTGAAATTCCATGAAATTTAACAATGTTTGGATGATCAAGCTTGTAATGAAGTCCAAGCTAAATATATAGATGCATAGCAATTAATAGGTTTATGTCAAATTCTTAATACCAAATGATATATTTATATATCTATTACCTCACGTTTTATCATTCTAAATCTTTTTTTATCAATACTTAAATTGTTGTTTAAACTTTTTAGTGCGTACTTTTTCTCTTCAAAAACTGCCGAATAAACGACAGCTGATCCTCCATGTCCAACATATATTTGTGTTTTAAACTTTGAATAGTCAAACTTTTCAATGCCTTTCAGTTCATTTTCTAACTCTTTTATGTATAAAACTACTAAATATCATATGCATTTATTTATTTATGTTATTATAATATCTATTTTAATTAAGAATTTTAATTTTATTGTCGCATCACTCACATGGTCCTGACACATCCTCTTCATCTGCGTCATTCGACACTTTCTCGCTTGAAAAGTTAAAGCAATTTATTATGTTCCCCATCAAAAAGTTAAGGAAACTTATTACGTTCCCCATCACTCGCATCAATTTATTTATCTATTATTTCCTAACTTTGCCTTTGAATATATATGTTATCTATGCACAGCAATTAGTTATAACGATTCTTATTCAAAAACTTTTGTAATCCGAGATTACGTATGTTAAAACCCATGAAAGAAACATTTCAGAGCACAAAAATTTCACATTTATAAATGTTTTGCATAATGATTACTTTCCAGGTATTCCCATAAAGCGATTAATAATGCAGCACAAAACATTTATGATATTTTTTCATTATTTATTATATTGATTAAAAAGGAATAGCAAGCTTTACTGTTCCAACGTAGGATCCGAACAATGCGAAAGAAAAATGAAAATGCTCGAAAACTAATATTTAAATCGACCTTGACGCACTAATCAAAAGTGACGAGGACGAAATATTGCATATAATGAGTGAAATTTATTTCTATATCCTCTAACACCAATGTCATAACTCCAACTTCGATCATTATGATTGCGAAATTAACTTCCGTGTTTAAAGTTAATGTTAAAATCTGTATGAGTCATCCATGTTACACGTGCTTTGTTTAAACAATGTAGTACAATTTTGTGTTTGTAATGCAATTTTTCTAGTTGTTACATAAATATATAGAAATTAAAGTTAAAAGTTACAGTCACCCCAACCCCCATATAATCATACAGTTGGGCACATAGTAGATTTTTTAAAAATGTGCTTATAAAGGGGGTTGTGCTTATATGGAGGTGTTTTTCTTCTAAATTAAATCATAGTTTGGCCTAAACATAAATGTGATTATATGGGGTGACTATGACTATATGGAGGGACGACTGTAATACAAATTAAATTTATTTTATTTACGATCCGTTCTGGTAACATTGAGTTGAAGCGGACCATTAGTAATAATAACACTATTTTAATAATTATTTATTTATGTTGTACGTTAGAATGGAATCTTGTAGATTTAGAATCAACATAAATTGATTTAAATACACTTACTGCGCTTTGCAAAAGGATGTGACCTCTATAGGTCATTATGGCTGAATTCTCGCGATATTAAGAATTTATCAATCTTTAATAAAATACAGTATGTAATATTCCGCGTGAATATGTGATTGTGACTATTTAGAATCTTGGACATCATCACGAAAATCACAGGGTCGCGCCTTTTGAAACTATTATAATTGAAAAATATAATCACAGAAAAATTTAGAATCTCAGTAATTTCCTGCTATCATAACACGAAACCACAAAGCTACAATTTTTTGCAGACTATAACAACTGAAAATATTTCCTGTTATCATCAACACGAAAATCAAAGGTCACAGAATTCGCAACAAGTTATAGCAGTTAGCAAAAAGATGCGAAATGTAAAATCAAGGGAATTAGCAGAATTTTTTAATTATCAAAAGGTTTAAAATCTCAAATACTATATAATAAATATCTAAAATCTCAGAAATTTCCCGCCAAAAATCACATTTTCACGCCTTTTCAAAGCACATAAAACAAAAATTTAAATTCATTCAAATTATTAATGAATTTCAAACCAATAACTTAGGACATTCTCATTTAGAGATTTTAAATTCAAATTTTTATAAGCCGAACTTGAATTATCGCGGTTTGCAAATTGAATGTACTGTACGTTGTGAAGGGCAAAGCTATCGGTCTAAATACTAAATCCAACTAACCTATCCAAAACAATGTCCTATGAGTGTGCAAGACTTTAGATCCTCGATTTGGCAGGCAGAAAGAGGCGTGAAAGATTTGGTCCGGGTCTCGAGGTTCGTTTGGGTCTTGCTGCGGCGCGGTTAACCAAAGCTAAGTATATCTCTGAGTTCTTGTATATGGGTTCTGCTTATAGTGGTCCTAGTTCTACTTTACTTATATCACTCTTCTCTTTTATTCTAGGGCGCAAGGTATGGGCGGTTTAAATACAATCGTTAATTTTGATTAACGATCGGCATGCCGATATGAGTTGAGGCAGGTGATTTGCCAAACAATGTCGGAGATTAATTGTTTGATATATCAGGTATCTATCGATGTTTTTATATAAGAGGTGATTAACTCGGTCTTTATTTCTCTAACTGGGTTATAAACGAAACTGGGTTCAAAATGCGGGTTACGAAGTCACAAATGGACAACACGACTTTAACAAATATAACGACTATGTCACGGGACAAGGGTAAGTGTAATAAGAGATTTTATTATAACAAAGGGTTTAACAACAAGGGAACACTTCTTAACACTTCTACTCTTATTTCGAAGGTTAAAACTCAAGTACGTCTGAGTTATTCAAATTTGAACTCTGTCAACTGAGTTTTTTAAAGTCGAACTTCGTGAGTTACTTTTTATTGAGTCAAAAGGGAGGGTTTATATACTTTCTACCCTCTTAATAAATACATTTGTTTTAGCCTAACTATACTATCTCTATTGAATTCATTTTTATCGTACGATTTCCTTACCATGATCTCATTGTTTTGGGGCGGAAGGCAGAGGTGGCTTCCCCAAGCCTCGAGGCGTAAGTGTTATTAAAAACACCTTCACCTTCATACTATAATCCTCCTTCAATCTTCTCTTGATTCACTAAGTGTCAATTCCATAACGTCAGCGAAACTAAAACTAGGCTAAGTACATTGTTTACAAAAAGGGGTATGAACAAACATTGACAGCTAAATGCCAAGGGCATAAACTAGTTTTACATGGCGAAGCTAGCATGTGTGAATCTATTGTTTACGAAAGGGGAAATAAACAAACATGAGCAGCGAGAAACCAAGGGCACAAACTGGATTGTGGCCCTGTTATGTGCAGTTACCATGTGCTCATGCCAGAAGTTATTGCGGTATTACCTCACGCTACCTAGGGCTATGCTAATCTTTCGTAACCATGGCGTGATTTCGGGAGAAATCATACAATCATATGATATATCCAATGGGAAAATCTCCTGAGTTGAACAAATAATTGAAAAAACTTGAGGCATAGCCAGTGTTTAAAATTCAGATCTAAAACTATATGCACAGTGTGCAAGAATTGGAAAGGTTTTGAGTGCACAAACAACCAACCTGTTGCACATGTGTGCATGTAAAAAAAATTTTTTCATGCACATATATTTTTATCACACATGTCCTCATAATATTTGCTGCTGTGAACATTTATTTACAATTACAATATACCAGTACGATCACATGAAATGTGTGAGGGATAGTTTAATTAATGTTTTTGGGCATGGCCTACAGAATCCTTTTTTAGTAGAAGTAATGGTTTTCATTTATTCATTTTTGGAAGGAGTCAACATTTTTCATATACTGTAATGTCATAAGTCGATTATGCAAACATAACATTATTGATTATAAAATTTGAAAATTGTGGCATCAAATTTATAGTTCATCCGTTTAAATGCTTTAATTGTTTACCTGCGCATTACAACATTTTAGATCATTCAAAATTTATAATAGTAGTTACTACAATATTCTAGAAATCTGTAACATTTTTGATCATCTACATGATTGTGGATATATGGCCAGTTTGTTTACTTGATTGTTGCATGCGAATATTCTATGATTACATTATCGTAATGGTTTGTCATAGATTATTACTACATTTTTGAGACTTTCTTAAAATGAATTAATAAAAAAAATCATTATTCCTACCAAACTAGAATTTCATATAATCATACTTATTTTATAATGGCCTCAATTCAGCATCAACTCCAATAATTAAAATAAAAATGATCTGTAATATCATACTTAGTACATTCCTGGTTTTGGCACGACTGCGTCGCGCAGCTACCCTAATTCATTTCTGTCTACTTACAAACATTTACTATCGATTATTCATATATTACTGTATTATTTATAGTAATAGCAATAGTAATTGCTTAAATTAGAAAAGTAGTAGATTTGAAAATTACAATTATTATCATTGTAACCAATATCGTTAATATATTTATTAATATATTTTGTGCATTGAAATTTAAAGTTCTCTCATGCACATAATTTTATGTGCATAAAAATATAAAATTTTTTGTTGCACATAACTTTTTGTGCATTATTTTTATAAAATTTTAGATGCACATTTGTGCACTTAACTTGTTAAAATTTTATGCACATAAAAATATATATGTGCACAGTGCATCTTGTGCATGCCAATTTTAAATACTGGGCGTAGCCCATCACAATATATGTACTTTTGATCAAATTTGTAGATCACTGCACACCCATACAATCATTTGAACAATCACCTAATGTTGTCGATTTTGAAATGATTTTTTAGTGAGTATAGGAATGGCCAAAGAAAATAACATGCTTGTATTGAATCTTTGGCCAAAAAATGCATTTTACTCTTTATAATCACACAATTGGACAACAATCTAGTGATTGTATGGATGTGCAGCGATCTACAAATTTGATCAAAAGTACTATATGTACATCATAGATATATATTTAATAAATCTAAGAGATAAATCAGTATTAAATCACACTTTAATGGCATAAAACTCATAGTAAAAATTGGCAAAATTTACTATTATTATATAATAGTAGAATGCTAAAGTTTCTAACAATAAATAAAAGCCATATAATTAAAAAAAATAAAAATTGATAATACATTGCGATCTACTAACTAAATTTCAATAATTATACAACTATTAAATCAAGAATAACTTGCAATATGATTTTTATTAGAAGCAAAAGAGGTGTTTACTTAGTAGAACAAATCTTTTATTAAGGTTATTGCATTTCAGAAAACTATAATATTTCTTGTCAATGTTTGCTATAAAATTTACTACTTTTTATATCTTTTAAATATAATTTATTTCAAATTTAAACTTTATTTTAATTTATATTAAAAATTTTATAATTGTACACAGGGTATATAATACACAAGTGATAATTTTATTAATTCTGTATTTTACAAATTTGTGCAACATGCCAATTTTTACAAATAAAAAATTAAACTCCTGCTGGTACTAAAGGGGGTTTGGGATTAGAGGTTTATATCAAACTTTTGCAAGTAATTTTGTTGTTAAAAGTTTAAATGTGGTTTCATAATTGAATTTTTGAGATACTGGTTGGCTTCTATATTGTTCATATATATACTAGTCAAATATAAGAAAATCAACTACAGACTGAAATGGGCAATTCTTTCTAAATTTGGTTGTCAAATAATAAGCTAATCTTATATTGAATTATTAGAATAATTTGACATAGAATTGATTAGCTAAATATTAAGAATATTTGGTTTAAAAATGAACAAAATTCAATAATCAAATTTAGATCAAATCAGCTATTTTAATTGGGAATTGGGTTATAATAAATTGATAAAGATTCAATTGCTAATTATTAACAATATTCAATATTTGATTACTCAAAAATTCAGAATAAAATTAGGTAGCAAATATTAGAACATTTTATAATAATATTAATATTAAAATAAAAAATTATAATCAGCAAAATTAAATTGCAATTAATATTAAATTTGGCTGCTAAATAATCTATTTATTAATAATATTTTATTTAAAAAAATATTAAGTGTTACAGCTGATTTGAAACAGTTGATGCTAAAATTTGGGGTCATAACTTGAAAATATATGCTTTGCTAAAATCTACATATACTCTTTAATAATCAATTCTATCCCTAATCCCTAACCCAACCCTAAAAAAAAAATGAACTAAATTACCCCAAAAAATTTTTAAAAAATTTGTATCAAAACAGGTCAAAATTTTAGATCAGCTATTTTCAGCATTAGCTGCAACATTAAGCTATTTGCCTATTTGTAACATTAATAGCAAATCTTTTGCCACTTCAAAGCACTATAGAAATCACAATACAAAACTAATATAACTCTATAAATTACCAATGTTAACACAGTTGGTAAGTACAGTAATAGTATTTTTTTATATTAAATTATTATAGAAATTATGATTATTCTAATACAAAACCAACAACTCTATTCTAATTGCTTATGCTACTACAATAGTCAGCAAGTACAGTAATAGAACTTTCTTACAGCAAAGCACTATAGAAATTACAATACAAAACTAATATATCTATAAAAATTACCAATATTAACATAATAGTTGGCAAGTTTTTTTATATCAATTCAATAGAAATTATGATTATTATAATATAAAACTAACAAACCCTATCTTAATTTCTTATGCCACTACAATAGTTAGCAAGTATAGTAATAGAATTTCTTATAGCAAAGCACTATTAAAATCACAATACAAAGCTAGCATAACTCTATATAAATTACCAATATTAATATAATAGTTGTTAAGTAAAGTAATAGTATTTTTTTATATCATATTCAATACAAAACTAACTAACCTTTTCTAAATTATTTATGTTACTACAATAGTCAGCAAGTATAGTAATAGAATT
Organism: Gigaspora rosea; assembly: GCA_003550325.1. Lineage (NCBI taxonomy): Eukaryota > Fungi > Glomeromycota > Glomeromycetes > Diversisporales > Gigasporaceae > Gigaspora > Gigaspora rosea. The sequence goes on from QKWP01000410.1 coordinate 323,146, forward strand.
TTCTTTTGCAAATCACTATAGAAATCATAATCATTTAGTACAAAACTAATATAACCTTGTCAAAATCACTTATATTATATAATAGTTTATAAGCACAGTATAGTAAAGATTTTTTATAGTAATTCACTATAGAAATTACAATTATTTCAATACCAAATTAATATAGCTCTAATATAAACCACATATATTATCAAATAGTTAGTAAGCACAATACAGATTTTTTTTTTACAGAAATTGCTATAGAAATCACATTATTTTATTACAAAACTAATCTAGTGCTTGGATCTGGATATCTGGTTACCTGTTTTACTGTACCTGTATTAAAAAAGCTAAATCTGGATAACTGTCAGTTTTATTTGGCAGATAACCTACAGATAACCAGATAACCTATGGCTAACCATTTAACCCTATGGATAACTATTTAACTTTACGGATATCTGAATAAACTGGATAACTGGTAAATAATACAAGTTCATGTGCATACAGTTTGTTATTTAAAGTATATTTATTGTTGCACACCATATTATATTTTATTTTAATCTGATTTTATTTATATGATTCATTTTAATCTGAATCAAATGTAACCAATTTCATTTTAATCTGGATTTCATTTTAATCAGTCGTAACTGTGGCAGATTAAAATGAAATCAGATTAAAATGAAATAAGCATAGTATAAAAAAATGTCAAAAAAATAAAAATAGAGTGTGCACATTTTTTAAAGTTAGGGATTAAGGTTATTTTTTATATTTAATCTGATTTAATTATGATCTGTGATATCTGCAACAATAAATAAATTTTGATTTTATCTTATAGGAAGACATTTATATGATTGGTCAATTTTTGCAGATTTATCCATAATTTCCCATGATAATTAACCAATCAAATTGTAGTAATTGATCAATCAAATAATGAAACTTTATATCAGCAAAGCTTATATTTTTTACAGTATAAATTATATATTCAAAGAAAATCTAGTTTTAATTATCACTGCCTTTACTAGAACGTTACTATCCTCAAAATAATAATAATAATAATAATAATAATTTAAATATTAATAGGCATAAAAATAAATATTTCAAATTAGATCATCAATTATAGGCATGAACTAACAAGTTTTATATAGCCAAAGATAAAGAAGAGGAAGAAGTAGTAGCTCACTATTTGAAAATAAAAGGGAAAGTAGATTTAAAAGTATATTATTTGAAGAAGTATATAAAATATCATAGTGGTTTTCATATAAATAATTTGTTTTTCATTTTATATTATTTTTTTAATAAATTTTAAAAGTATATTTTAAGTGTTTTTTAAATAATGAATAATAAATAATAAAGTTAATGATTTTTAAGTTAAAAAAATTTTTAAATGTAAAAATATATATTATATCAGTATTTTTTCTCTTTTTTTCAAAAAAAGTTTTTGTATATTGTTCGTTAAATGCTTCGACTAGTAGTATAGCTCTGAAGTAAGTATATCGATTAATTGTTAGTATAAATTTTTTATAGTTCCAACTTTTAGCTTTAATTACAGCTTACAGTATGTGTTCTTGTCAGTCAAAATTAGAATAATAATCATTACATTATACTAGAAGATCATGTATAATATTAAATTAAAAATTTTTTGATTTACAAATACTAATTCTTTTTTTCTATTAGAATATAGATCTTGAAACTATCCTTGTTAATTTTTGGAGTTTATGGACTTTTTTGTCATAGTAAGTGTCAAGACTTTGTCAGTTTTGTACTTTTGTTATAATAATATTATTCTTTAGTATCATTTTTTCTTTTATATTGTTGGTTGAACATGCAATTTTGTTATTGTTGTTATTTTATTATTGAAATAAGAGTTGTTTTTAGTAATTTTTTCTTTAAGTAGCTCTACTAGATCTTTTATGTATAGTTTTGTTTTTCTAGATTTTGCTTCATTGTGAAATTGTGAATTTTGCTATTAGTAAAACCTTCTAGTAGAGTCTTTTTGTAGTCATTCAAATTCTGTTATACTTCTTTTCTTGGGGCCCAAGATAGTTTCAATAGGTTTGTTTTGTTCTAGTACATATTTTACTTCATTGGTCCAGTTTTATTTGTTAATTCTTTTTTTTTAGTAGATCTTGTTTTTTGTCTTGTAGAGTTCTAGTACTTGAGTTAGTATCTATTTATTCTTTTTCTGGCATTTTTGTAAATGCAGTTTATTTCATTGCAGATAATATAATTTGATTGATTTTTTTTTATATCAATTAGAAAACTAATAACAATAGTAGTATATTTATGTACAAGTTGGGACAGAAACTCTAACCATCGTCATTCGAGTGACGAACATTTTGCATTTGCTTCGTCAAAGATGCATTCTGCTTTTCAATCATCTCTCGAAGCCTTTCTTTTATGCTGACAGAAACCCTAACCGTCGTCATTCGAGTGACGAACAATTTATGCTTGCATCGTCAGAGATGAAATATATATAGCATTCTGCTTTTTGATCATCTTTCAAAGGCTCTTCTCTATCTAATTTGACTACTAATTAGCTTTCTAACACTAAGGAGCATACACCAAAGGGTATGCGAGGCAGTAGCAGAGCGAAGCGAAGCATAGTTATCTTATTTGATTTCTATTTGGCTTTCTATCCTGGAGGAGCACAGCGACTCCAAATGTAGAGCATAGCAGAGTATAGAAAGCTTATTTGTTTACTAAATATGTATAGCATTCGGCTTTTCGATCATCACTCAAAGCCTTTCTATCAATAGCAAAAATCATAAAAAAGTTAGACAAAGCTCTAACCAAAAAGTTGGAACAAAATTAGTT
>QKWP01000411.1:3743-14129 GCA_003550325.1 Gigaspora rosea
TACTATCTGCTATCTGCTATATAACGATTAATAACTTATAATTGTTATTTATCGATTCAAATGTACACGATAATAATCGATTAGCTGATGTATAACGATTTATATTTAATTACGATATATATCGATTATCTAGTTTATCGATATATAACGTTATTTTTTAATCGATATAAACCGATTAATTGTTATATATCGATTAGTATCTATCTAAAAAATTTCCTGATGCAGAACACGAGAGTGGATGAAAATAAATAACTCTACGATACTAGCGGCGATAAAAGTAGTAGTACAGAGCAAGGAAATAGAGATAGTGCTTGAAAAGGTGAAGGCACATGCAGGTGATGAACAGAATGAAAGAGCAGATCAAATAGCAAAAGAAGAAGGAGAAGTAGGTGCCCAACAGGAGTCAAACGAGTTATGACAGAAAATATAGTCTTCCAGCCAGTCTGGAACAGGTTAGAAATAGAATGCTCACTGAGAAAATTTATAAAGCAGATGTTAACAATAGCTGCTAGAGCAGAGTGGACATTCAATCAAGGAACCCACGATGAGATCCATCAGAAGCGAGTGAACCAAAAGAACTAGAAACCCTTTTTTGCCCTGATGAAGAAGCATAGTAAGCTACAGGGCGAGAGTAGAAAAGAAAACAGCACATGGAGTTTTCGTATAAAGTGCATAAATAAGCTGTTGCCGACTCTGGTGAAATGACAAATACACAACCCAGAGTTGTATCAAGATGCTCAGTGTAAGAAATGCAAAGAAAAAAAAGAATCTTTTGAGCACTTATCTACATGCCCACATGATATAGAGGTATGGACAGAAAAGGAAGAAGAAATCCTGAACAGTATTAAGGAAGAGTTAAGACATAAGAACGGGATAGTTTTAGGCCTAGACCAGCTAAGAGAAGTTTTCATACCCAGGGAGATGAATGAGTATAAGAATCGGCATATAGAGTGGTCAAAAGAGTTTCTGGCAGATAATATAGAATCATCTTTAGAAAGAATGAACCTTTCTAAAAATAAGGCCCGGGACGTAGCTGTGGCTTTTCTCGATAAATGGTTGACTGTCTTCCAGAGAGAAATATGGAAAGAATGCTGTTCAATAGTTAATGAATGGGAAAAAGACTGTGGAATCACTCGAGGGCAGAAAAGAAAAGGGACCAAGAAAAGAGGAAAAAAGAAAAGGCAACTGGAAGAGAAAAAGAAATGAAGTGATAACCCGGATAAGGGGACAGGAGAAGAAGAATCAGGAGTAAAAAATAGAAGCCCGAGACGGAGCTAAACAGAAATTCTAGGTACCGCGAAGGAAGAAGTATACGCATAGATTGGACAAGGTGTCCATGCGAGCTGGAATACAAAATAGATAGCAGTTTTGACAGGCGGCAAACCCTGACTGTAGATCTAGGTAGTTCTTCTTTATTGAAAGAAAGAAATCTAGGGAGGAAAAGTTTGTTATAGCAGGTTACACTTAGGTATCTCTAAGACAACCTAGTGGGTCACACTTTAGTATTAGTGCCAAAAATGGCAAACTTTGTAAGATAAAATAGCATATTTTAAAATTTACAAAAGTAAAATAAAGTTATGGCAAGACTGCTGAATTTTTTTAAAAAAAAAAAAATACAATTATAAAATTACATTAATAAATTTAATTAAATTTATAGTATAAAAATTTTTATTAAATATTATTTTAAATTAAAAATATTAAAGATATTCAAAAAATAGTACCATTTATACATTATATAAAATACAATCTTATCTATATATTCTAAACTATACTTTAAAAAAACAATACATATGTATTATTAACTGTACCATACCATACCCAAAAAAATAATATTTTATAAGGTACACAAATTATAAATATAGTATATATTTAAATAATAACTGTAGCGTACCTAGATAATATATATGTTTAATAGGTACAGTTTTTAAATTAATATATATTGTGTTGTGTACCTGCTAGGTACACAAAAAAACTAGGTACATATATATATTTTAGAAATAAACTGTACCGTACCCAATACTCAAAACTGTACATACCAAAAAGGGCAATACCTAAATAATTTTATTTAAAAAAAATTGCTAGTTTATTTGATAAAAATTAAGTTTATATATTACTATATTTAATAAGTTTAATTACTATTAAAAAATAGTAAAATATAGAAAATCATACTTATATAAAATTCTAAATTTTACTTAAATTTAATTATTTTAAAAACTATTGCATAGAATTTTTTAAACTTTTTTTATTTGAAAGATATAGATTGAAGAATTTATATTTTCATTTTTAGCTTTATATCTTACATATTTAGCTTTGTACAAATTTTTAAAAAGTGTCCACAATATTATGTCCCCCACTATATTTACTAAATAAATAAATAATAAATTAAAGTACAATTAAATTTAATTAAAATATAAATCTGCTATTTTATTTTATAAGCAACAAACTTTAACAGTTAACTACTAAACTAAATTTAATAAATTTTTTTTATTAAATTTTATAAATCTACTTTATCAAAAATTTTGGCTTTTAAATAAAATATATCAAAACCAATTTTGGGATCAAATTTAAATTTTGGGTTCTAAAATCTAAAATAATTTTGTACTTATGTATAGTCTGAATAGGTCAATCTATTAGGGTTCTCGGCATGAGGGTCCTTGGCATGCCATTGAGTCTAAAGGCATGCCATTAAGTAAAATAATATATAAATATATAAAGATACAATTTATATTTTAAAAAAATTTTTTATCCAATTAAATTGAACAAGTAAATCATGTGTTTATAGCATGCCTTGGCATGCATTTGGCATGAAATTTAGAATTTGGCATGCCATCTGGCATGCCACATTTTTTTATCGTGCCAAGAACCCTACAATCTATCTAGCATTAGGTGCCACTATGGTTTTTCTTCTCTTGGTACCTACTTAGATTCTTTTTTTCTGGTGTTTTATTTATTTATTTATTTATTTTTTAAGGTGAGGTCTTGCTTATATCTTTATTAGTAATTTAATACTGGTGTTTTATTTATTATAATGCTAATAAAACAAAATATTATATAAAGAATTCTTAAACTTAAAATATATTAATTTTTTACTTTTTATTGAATTTTTAATAACAAAAAAAGTTTTTTTTTTTAAAATAAAAATACAGATTTGCTTCTATTTGAATCTGGAAAAAATCAAATTTACTGTCTGTTCTATAATTTTCTGTACTTTAGATGATTGTGTAAAGCAGGGCCAGTGATTTTCTGCGGTGACAAAATCAAAATTATGTGGTGACAGAATTTAAATTATGTGATGTGATGTGAACCATATTTGCCAAATTATGTGCGATTCTGCGGATACTTGGCCAAATTATTTGCGATTCTGTGGCATGCTTACGAAATTATGTGTAATTCTGTGGTATACGTAAACTAAAATTTGTCGGAACTTTCCGGACTCTGTTTCAAAAAATTTTCTTCATTCAAATTCTAAGTCGGGAGATACCGGACCTGTTAGATTTTATATCGACTTGCTAATAAGCTGTCAAATTATGTAACAATTCTTATAAATTGGCATATTATGTGCTATTCTGCGGTGATAAACACCAAATTATGTGATATAGGCGTATTTATGTGAATTCTGTGGTATTATGTGAAACACATAAAATCACTGGCCCTGGTTTGGATTCATGTGATATATCACTCATGTGACATTTAGCTATACTTAATCATTTTTGTTTTGTTGTGCGAGTCTTAGCGGAATTACAAATAGTCGGCGAATAAAATATTTTCAAACATACGAAAATCAAGAGAAGATTTATAAATCGTTTACACATCATAATTAAGTGACTAACTACTGTCAGATGATGTAATATTTATGTCAAATGCGCGATTTATATAATTTGATTAATTTGATTAATAATTAAAATTCGGATGGTCTCTCTCAAAGAAAAATTTCTCAATCATAAACCATCTTTATATAAAATGACTAATACTTGTGAACAACGATCTATTTCTGTGAATAAAATATCAAAGGTTTCAAAAGATCCTATTTCTGGAAATTTCGACATATCAGACGAATTCACGGTTGAAAATATGAGCACGAATGAAAATGAACAAACTACGTCACAAAGTGTCAACACTATGGGTTGCGAGGATATCCTAGATCATGATCCAGATTTTTTTATCATACCTACTTTAAATGCGATTCAGAGTGATGCAACAGAGGTATCGCAAACAGGCCCATTCACTATTAGTGAAAATATCTGTTTTCACCTGTATCAATGTTATTTACACTCAAAGTTTTGTGACATCGAGCTTCGAGTACCTTACGTTCAAGATAATTCCATCAAAGTTCATGCAATTATTTTATCTCGTTCTCAATACTTGAAGAAATTAATCGAGACTGATGGATCTATCATCGTAATAGACGTTAATGATCCCAACATGAATCAAGAAGCATTGTATATTTGTATCGGTCATCTTTACACACCCCATTATAACTGTGTCACACCTTCTAATGCGCGTTATGTCTTAGCTACTGCTTATCATTTTGAGTTGAGGGATTTGTGCGACTTTGCTAAAGATTTTATAAAGAATATTTTGAATCCATACAACGTTTTAGTTATTGGGCAATGGATAGAAAACAGCATTACATACGGCGAATATTCTGATGAAATTAAAAATTCTATTTTCGATTACTTGGCTGTAAGCTTACCTACAGATTTACAAGTTTTTCCGGAAAAAAGTATATATCAAATCATGAAAGATGGTATTGGAGATGTTGATTCATCATTCCCTAATTCTGGATATTACAAACTTGTGGACATTTATGCACTTTTACCATTTAACTGGTTCAAACGTGTTATAGAATCTGATAAATTCTCTTGTCCAACTGATCTTGATAGATTTCATTTTGCTCGACAGGTCATTAGTGCTCGCGCTAAAAGATATGCTTCAGAAAATCGACCTAAGCAATACGAAGCCGTATTTATGAGCTTTGGTTCAGATTGTCCTATTTTAGTAACCAGTGAAAAATCTTGATCATATTGTAGCAGGTGCTACAGTATTAGTATCATCTTGTATTAAATTTTTATATGATCGAAATGCACTTTATACTCTTTGATTTGACTGTACTCAAAATAAATATTAGATAATACAGTAATAAATATTAGACAGTGCTTCTTGAAAGACCTATATTATAAATATTATAATGCAAATGATGACACTTTAAACTCATAATTTTCTACAACTTTTTTCATCTATCATAACGATTATATATGTTAATGGACAAAACTAGTAAAGGGTGTGGTTGTGAACACATTCAAAATTTTTTATACCTGATATGTATTTATTTTCTATATTAAATGCGATTGGCTCTTGTGTATTGAAATTATTATACAAGCCCTTTAGGAAACTCATTTACAACATTAGAAACTATTTTGTTCAAATCTTGATTAAATTGTTTTGGGATTCATAAATTGCGTACTACGTCATACATATGTTTTACGATTACCATCAAACGTAACTTTATTTATTTATGAACCAAATTGTAATATAACATTATTATAAGACTACATAGTTTTTTGCCTTTGCTGTATTTGGAATATTTCATATTCAGATACTGAAAACCAATTCGTTCTGTTCCTAATTGCTTTTTTATAAGCAGTATGCTCACCATAGCATCTATTGTCTTCATTGAGACACATGATAAGATCATAACTAAAACATGGACCATAAGCCGAATTACAAAGAATTGCAATTTCTGGATCGCTTACACGACTTAAAATAGAGGATTGAATAGTACCATTTTTCAATGAAAAAATAAAACTATCTTCGCAATGTTTAACACGCGAATGTAATACTGATGAATGAAAACTGTCACTAACATCTCTACGTGTAGTCCATTGATCCCACCCAATAGGATTATATCCACCAAGAATTTCATCAGTCTCATTAACCTTCATAACTACAACAAGATGTGTTTGCTTATCACATAAATTCCAAAATGAATTAGCGGTGAAACCATCTCTAGTTCCACGAAGAAGTAATTTAAATTCGTATGGATAATTTGTTACTGAATACGCTTTAATTTTTTTATCGATCCACGTTGAAATTTCGGCTGCATGTGTTTCATTGATTATTTTAGAATTTATTGAGTTTCTAGTTTCATCCAATCTTCTGGCAGGCAATGCCTGCGTTAGGATTACACGAGGTGGAAGAATTGTTGATGATATTTGTCGATTTGGATCCATAAATTTTATCGTCAAGTCATCCCAAAGATTTTTATCTAAAATTTGTTGATATGATTGTATATTGTCAATAATATCTCCACCTGATATTTGAAAATAACGAATAAGAGGTAAAAAATTTTTTAAAATGACTTTTAAGTCTAGAAAATTTTCTTGAGTCCAGTTTTCACGATTAGGCGGTAAATTTGGGGTGTGTGCAATACCCCATTTAATAATATAATCCCAAATTTTCACTTCTTTCATTTGCAAATCATCTCGTTTAATAAGGGAGACCAGTGCATTTTCTTGAAATGATGTGAAGTCCTCAGAGTCAAAAATTACACTTGGATGCCTTGCTGCAATATCACTACTCCATTTTTGTAATTCTCGAAGTTGTTTATTTTGAAAACTTGTTTGATATATATGTGTAAAACGTAAACGGAGCCAGGATGCATGGTTTTTAATTAAAATAGTTTCAAGATGTTTAACTAATTCTCCAAGAAGAAGCTCGCAGGCAACAAACATAAGTTCAAAAATAAATGATGCTTCTTGATCACTCAACAAAATTACTCCACCGTAAATATATCTTTATTAAAAAAATTTATGTTAATTTCCTGTTCATATACAATAAAGGATACAAGACATTATTATTATTACTTACTTTATAATAATTTCAAATTGTTGAATAGAAACATGGTTTAAGTCAATTACTCTAATATTGTTTTGATCTTTACTAGTATTTGCTAATTTATCACGAAAGTACAAAGACCTATTTTTTAAAATATTTGAATGTGCTTGGAATATCTTAGTGTTTGGTGATTTTCCCGCATTAATAATTACGTTAAAATCTTCTTTATCATCAAGAAGTTTAAGATAATCAGATGAAAGTTTCTCCAAATGATTTACCGTCATTGTATAGTAAAATTAGAAAACTGAAGCAGGCACAGCAAATATTATTTGCGCGGGTCAAACTCCTGGAGAGGAAATAGCCAATCAGAGACGAAAGTATCGATCGTGGCGCACTAAGGCCCTAACCCTAAATTTTTATTACAAAATCGGTATAAATATAAGTAAAATGCCGGCGGTGCCGCTCCCCGTGTTACCGGTACATACAATCAAAACAAACATAAACGCGTGTAAATTTATTATCGTTAGAGTATAGTTGGATTAGGATTAGGGCTAGAGGATAATATTGTCATTGTTATTACTGTTTTTTAACAGGAACAAAAAGAGTTATACAGAAGGGAGTGGTAACTGGTAGTTCAAAGATTTTACAAAAACACCAGCTCAAAGAGATAATATTTGAAAGAGTGAAGTGTTGGATTTATAAATAATAAAAAAAGAACAAGAAAACAATTAAAATCAAAGATTAAATTTTATAAATATATGAGTTGGTTCTATGTATCAAATATGTATTTCAAGTGCCAATTTGCAAAGTAGCATTAATATTGAGAGGTTAAACTATTTGAGAAAAATTAATTTTAATTTAACAACACAAAAGAAAATAAAGATTTACAGCAAGCCTTTAAAACTAAATAAAACTAGATAAAAAAAAGTAAAAAAAAAAGAGAAGGTTTATTTCTATTATAGTTATTGCTATCTTGCTATCTTACTATTGTATAAAAAATTATTTAAAGCCTGGTACTTTACACCAGGGCCAGTGATTTTATGTGTTTCACATAATACCACAGAATTCACATAAATACGCCTATATCACATAATTTGGTGTTTATCACCGCAGAATAGCACATAATATGCCAATTTATAAGAATTGTTACATAATTTGACAGCTTATTGGCAAGTCGATATAAAATCTAACAGGTCCGGTATCTCCCGACTTAGAATTGAAAATTTTTTGAAACAGAGTCCGGAAAGTTCCGACAAATTTTAGTTTACGTATACCACAGAATTACACATAATTTCGTAAGCATGCCAGAATCGCAAATAATTTGGCCAAGTATCCGCAGAATCGCACATAATTTGGCAAATATGGTTCACATCACATCACATAATTTAAATTCTGTCACCACATAATTTTGATTTTGTCACCGCAGAAAATCACTGGCCCTGATCCAAACAGTGTTTATGCCATCACTTTTTTGTTGTGTACGTACTTACGTCCAAAAATATCCAAACATCTATTCCCTTGTATAAATGATAAAATTAGCGTTACTATAGCATTAACTTTAGTGCTAAACATTTTTGCTTAACAAGTTGAATCAAGTAATAAACTTCTGAATTATTGGCATTTCTTTTTGTATAACATGGGCTCCTCGTATTAAAATTAGCAACGATATTTGTTACGATATCAGACATTTGGTTTTTTTTTCAAATAAATAAAAAATAAATCTGACAAATATATATTTCTGTTTATACAGTACTGAATGAATTACATTTGTATCACTACCACGATTTTTCCCTCTTCCCCTTTCTTTCTTATTCAATTTACTGAAATTTGGGTAGAAATCACAGCTTCTATCCAATCCGGTGAGAATCCCGTTGCATATTTAGTTTTAGATTTTGCAATAAGCCATTGTCTTTCCTTTAAGAATTTCTCAAACTTAACAATTAATATTGTATCGTAAACATAAGAGTGCCCGTATACGTTTAGGTGTATGTTCTAAATTTGTAAAGTTGGGATAGTAAGTGCTGGAATCGTAAATGGCGAAAATAAGTACAGTCCCGGATCAATTTATCAGCTACAATCAAGTAAAAAAGTTGCATATTAAATTGTAATAACTGCAAATTCTGAAATATTAAAAAAGTTTACCAAATCCTTGAGCCAATTATTCACATACATTTCATGTCGGTAACTTGGTACTCAACATAAACTTAGGACAAAACGCTCTCATTCAATAGCTTTCTTCTATCTTCACGAAAGGTCTGGATTATTAGGACCCCGATACCTCAAGCAAGTACATTGGAATTTGTTTGGGCCGTTTAAAAAATCCAATGTTCCTGAATGTCCATCTTGATAGAGATATCCCTCTCATGTGAGAAATATTGCAACGGTAAGTTGATTACTATCAAGATTTAAAGAAACAATGTGATATTTTTGCGAACACGCGCCAAGTCAATAAAACAAACCGTAATAAAAAACATATATAGGCCGTTCATGTATGTTCAGGAGTATTCTTCATAGCATCATTCATTTTCATTATTGAATCAAAACGACTAGAGTATGGTTGGGGCACGGGAAAGCATCATATGGGGCACGGCATAACACCTAAATCATCACATGAAAATAATTAGTAAAACATCACATATAATTAGTAATTTCCACGTGATAATTAGCATCACTCTCGTTCCTGGTGACGATTTGAAATCACACCCCGTACCCTCAGTGGATAGGAAGACATTAGATAAATAGTGAAATTTTCAGATAAACTCTTTAATTGATGCATTTTTTTTCTCCACTTTAGCACACTCTTCACCAGGGTTGTGAATAGACAATAGACAAGCCAATAGACTCAATAGACAGTCTAATGGTCTAATGATGTCTAATCAGAGCCATTAGACAATAGACAAATAAAATATAGTTTAAAGTAATCTGATTGGTTAATTTCAGAAGTTACGATCTGACTAATATAAGTACTAAATTAGACAAATGGGCCAATAGACAAGTTAATTTATGAATAGACATATTGTCTAATTAAATTTTTATTTGAATAGACATTGTCTATTCTCAACCAAATTGAATAGACATTAGACAATTAGACAATTAGACCATTAGGCAATTAGACAATTGAATTTTTGATTAGACTATGTCTATTCACAACCCTGCTCTTCACTTTCTCTAAAATCAACTACAGTAGGGGGTTTCATAATTAAAATCAGAGAATCTTATTTCATTTTTCCGATTTATAATTCAACATAGTAAAAAGTTATACAGTCAGACCCCCTAAATGCTCCCTCCCTAAATACTACCCCTCCCTAAATGCACGATAAAAGTGTGGGCCCGCTATGGGACTTATAGATAAATGCACATTCTTTATTCTGTAAATGCACGTTATTTTTTTGGCCCATTATATATAAAGTCCTTCCATAAATGCACTCACGTGATAACAGACCAATCAAAATTTATTATGAATTAGACCTTCGGAAATAAGTACATTTAAGATTTTATATATATTTGAGCCAATTAAATTGACCAGACACCAGACCAAAGACAGGGCAATGC
>QKWP01000411.1:41951-87313 GCA_003550325.1 Gigaspora rosea
ATACATATAAATTATAACAATTTTACAAAAAAATATTTTTATCTAGAACGAACTGTAGCAATACGTATATCAAATATGTTCTAGAATATGAATAAGATCACGAAATGATCAGCATACTGCATAATGTTTTACCCGAAATTTTGTATGGCACCCGAAAATTTGAAATCGACTTTTAATGGTTTTCTTACTAGCTATTTATAACTTTTTATATAATTTTTATAATCACGTTATCCAATATTTATATATTGTGGCTTATTTTTTTTAATATATATAAACATTATAAGCAAAATGACGTCTTATTATATTTTATCTTATATAAAAAAATTTAGCAATGATCTACATTAATTTGCCCTATCACGTTAACTCTACCCTTAAGCTTAAAGTCAAGAAAACTTTTACTTAAAAAAAATTTGACCTTTTTCTACTGACTCACCCCATATTGTAATGATTAATATACATCCAATAAAGTCTAGAGGCATGACCTCACCTTAACAATAAAAAATAAAATAAAATAATAATAATAAATAAAAAATATAAAATTTTATATTAAATTGCAAAAACATGTAAAATATTGCAGAAACCTGTAAAAAAGCATGATTATATGAATATGTATATCGGTTATTTATTTTTGAAATTTGTGAAAATTTGCAAAATATTGTGAAACAATGCGAAAATATCATAATATTACCTCCTGCACATATTAGTTTATTGATCTGCATGAGTATGCGACCCCTGTAGGAGAGGGTAATTTGCATTTTTTATTTGGTCTATTTCGCAATATTTTGCAATATATTTCAAAATATTTTGAAATAATAACCATAATATTACCGTAATATAATGTAATATATTATGTAATATATCGCATCGATTATAAGATTTTTGTAATATTACGGGCCGTAATATCTTACGTAAGATTACGTATATATAATTTGCTGATATGAGCTTTGTAACAAAGTTTTTATAAATTACCTTATACTAATTCAAACTAACTAATACTGTATATTGCAATTACTGGTATAGCAAACAAATTTTGTAATAGAATTTTTTATAAAAACTTATGATAAAAATCACAATAATTCTAATAAAAACTGGCTTAACTATACTGAAATAGAGTGTGATTCTGTGGCAGAATTTTGTAATAATATAATTTTAATACAAATTAACTCAATTTTAACCATATACTATAGTTAATAGAATAGTATATTTAGTAACAGAATTTTTTGTAATGATTCAATACAAACTAACTCAACATATTTATGAATATTATATAATGCAAATTTACAGATTGTAACTAAGATTCTAAATTTTTATACAAAGCTCCCATGGCAGAGCTACAGGTTAGGTATCAAATTATATAAAATAAGCAATGATGAAGTTTACAATTAGCTAATTTGTAAAAATTTATATATATAGCCAAAATCTTATTAAGACTCTATATGTAGTATTTTTATTTAGATATATTATCAATAATAAAGATAAAAATTTAAAAAAATTTTTATTATACAGTATTATGCATATTTTATATATCATGTGCATTCATGTGCATTTTATTATAAATGTGCTTTTTGTCCATTTCTACCTAGGTTATCTGTGGGTAGGCTAACCTGATTTATTATGCCTATCCAAGTAGTCAAACTTATTATATAATAAAAATTTGAAAAGATATAGATTGTTCATTTATATTTTGCAGAATATTATAACCACAATATAGAACTTGAATTTGTATACTAAATTTAATAATAAAATCTGATAGATATCTATTAAATTTAATATAAAAACAAATAATGGATCCAAAATATATTATTCTAAAAAAAAAATTGTTGCAACAAATTAAAAATCGTAACAACAAATTAAATCATTATTGGTGAGTTTTTTTTTTAAGTTTTTTTTTTTTTTTTAGCCAAATTTTTTTTATTTTGGTTTTTTTTTTTTTAAGCCTTTTTTTTTTTAAAATTTACTTTTTTTTTTTTTTAAAAAAATTTTGACTGCTAATCCTGGACCCAGACAGGTTCACAAACTTCGAACTAGACCAGACCGTACCTATAATTATGTTTGAGTCCGGTATGGGTTCTAGTTTAAGTCCAGGTCAGAAATTTTTAAAATTTATGGTTTGAGTTTAGGTTTGAGTCTGGGTCCAGCCAAACCCGAACCGGACTGGACCCAGACTTCAGAGCTCTACTTTTAGCATACTATTTATACTTGTTAAACTGTAAAACTATACCTTTGTATAGTACTTTTGTAAAAAATCATTTATACTATAGAGACCTGTAAAAGAGAATAAAAACTCTTTTCCGTACATTTGTAAATCACTAAGTAAACAAACAAACAGATGAAAAAGGAAGGAATTTGGACACAATAAAGACTGTTGACGACCGTTTGGTGCTATAGTTTAAGTAATTAAGTAACTAATACCAGTAGTGACAACAGAAAAAGGCAAGATTAAGAGGACAAGAGAGCGAGGACAAGGCTTAAAAGCTCTTAGTACAAATTTGTTGCCGACTATGTCGGCAGCACAAAAGAGTATGGAATCGGGACAAACAGAAGAAACACATATAGATGCTCAAGCTAATGAACTGATGGAGATTGATAACCATTAGGAAACTCCTCAAAAGAAAATAAAGACAGACTCAGAGATGATAATAGAAACTTCGCATATTATTGAAAGTCAAAATTTCGAAAATATAAATAATGCAAAAAGTGGGGAATCGGCTGAGATCCTGTCAAAAAACAACATGACGTCACAATCAGAGATCAACACAACAGATCATCAGATTACACAAACAAACAACCCAACAGGGTTGAATTTCTCACCCAACAATCCTTATTTAGAAGCAGAACAAAATAGAAATTTCCACGATACTAAAGACCAAATAAAAGAGTTACAAAAAGAATTTTTTCAAGATGATTCGATGTTTCTAGAAGATTCTGAAATACTCCAGGGAATAAGAGAACAACCATCACGATCAAATGGGGATAAAATGGAAACAGAATCCAATGTGACTATAGAGGACGAAATCCAAAAAATAAGTCACTAAAGAAGTTATAGTGAAGTATTAACCGGGCATCAAGATGACGAAAGAAGGAACGAGAAACAAGTAGACTACGGCTGGACAGACATTGTAAAAGAAAGATTAAAGGACCTGAAATCAAACCACGGTAAAGAAAATTTTGACAAAATCGAATGGAACTATGATAAAATTGTAGAGGCATTTCAAAATCTCGAACAACTGAAAAGCTGGTACAACATAAGATAGAGACTAAAACGACGCACTATCCATTACCGGAAGCAATTCGAACGAAATTGGAATTTAAGGATAAAGCATTCTTTAGAACTTTTATCAGACATAAACCTTCACAACCACAACACCAACAAGAATTCACAATAATGTTAAATAAAACAACAGAAAGATATAAAAGATTGCACGACATATTGCTAACGAATAAAACGAACCAGGATCAAATATTCATAAACTTAAAAAGAAAACTAGCAATAGACTTTCTAAAGAATCTCAAGATAGATGAACTAAATGCACACGAAATTACACAGTGGCTATTTTACTTGGCAGGGTTTGCTAAAATAAGAATAGAAATGTCCTTAGAAAAATTAAGATAAAAAATAAGAGAAGTGCTTGATAACCAATTAGTGGAATTACCAGAGAAACCGGAATTGATACCAGAGATGCTGATGAAGTTACTACCCTTTGATTTACCAATAGTAAGGAGACAAGAAACTGGGCAAATAGTTAGGGCAATGAGACAAGTCTTCACATTCTCGGTATTACCAGAATCATACTTCGCAGAAGAATTAATCCCACTCCCAGATAATCCCTATGAACTAAAAGAAGAATGGAGGAAGAACTTCCCTATAACAGAACCCAAGGAGTTGCGATATTTGGGAGAATATGTTCGAGAGTTGAGAGAAAGATACAATTTTAAAAGAATACCAGACTCATATTTTGACCTACCGGAAGAAAAACCACTGCTACCATGCACCCCTCAATTGTTAAACAAAGAAGTAGCATATGCTTTCCCCTTTGCTCCAAAGAATACGGACAACTTCAAAAGGCACATAATGCTGCTAAGAGAACATTACACATTCAAAAAACTACCTAACGACTATTTCAGAAATAAACTAAAACTACCAAACTCACCTGCAAAAATTAAAACACAAGGAAGATACTCCTTCCCAATAAAAGACAAAAAAGAAGCAGAGAGGTTCATCAGAGAAATTGAAAGTGAATACACCTTACCGAGAGTACTACCACCTAATTTCATAGAAATTAACTACACAAACAAACCTAACTTCCCATGGGATCCAAGACAAATCAAAGAAGTGGTAGTCCAGGTACCAATAACACAAATACGAGAACTAATGGAATTAGTAAAGAAACTACACCCAATATACCACTTTAATCGAATTCCGAAGAACTGGTTATAATTACCAAAAAGAGACGGGAGAGATAAAGAAAATTCAAAAAAAAAGAAAAATACCAGAAGACGTAGAAGAATTAAAGGAAATAATTAAAAATGAAGAACAGGAAATAATGATAGAACTACCAATAAAAAGATACAAAGACATCAAACAAGCAGTTGACACACTAAAAACAATTTTTGAATTCGAGAACTTACCACAATACATACTACAACTACCAGAACTGAAGACGCCAGAGTGGGACCTATTTGAATATTCGGATGTCTAAAGATTTAAATGGAAACACAGCCACCATCGGTGACAACACGTCTTGCAACACAAACAAACAACAATTAGAAGAATTGATCATCATAACACATAACGTACAAGGTTTAAATAACAAACTAAAGCTGCAAAAATGGCTAGAACACTGTAACTCAAAACAATGGAATATTATTGCAATGGCTGAAACTAATCTAAAAAACGATAACGAATATACCTTATCAAATAAATACTACAAAATATTTACATCAAATTTTGTGCAAGGAAAAGGAAAAGGAAGAGCCTCTCTAGGAGTTGCCCTCGCCATTAAAAAAGAAATTTGTCCTTACATTCATAATATTAAAACAATAGAAGGTACAACAATAAATATAGATTTTTTCATGCCGGGCAAGAATAGAATTAGAGTCATAGCCGTATACGTACCTACAAATAATCGAGAAAAGAAAGAAGAGATGGAGAAAACAATAAGAAGTTGGATTGTTGAAGCTCGACAAAAGAATTGGCATATAATAATAATGGGCGATTTTAACACAAACACAAAGAGGAAGAATAGTGAAAAATCTCTGATAAATACAATGGAAACGACCAGTCTTAGAAGCCTATTG
This sequence comes from Gigaspora rosea, assembly GCA_003550325.1. NCBI lineage: Eukaryota > Fungi > Glomeromycota > Glomeromycetes > Diversisporales > Gigasporaceae > Gigaspora > Gigaspora rosea. The sequence goes on from QKWP01000411.1 coordinate 47,250, forward strand.
GACTTTCACTCAATAAGCGCACCTATATGGAGAAGAGGTGACAAAACTAGTCAGATAGATGATATTTGGTTGAGTGCAGAAATGATCCTTGAATGGGAAATTCCGGAGTTAATAGACCCAGAAACGATAACGGACAGCGATCATGTCATAATAAGATCCAAATGGCACCCAAAATTCAAAGTAGAGAAAGCAAGGAGAAAGAAAAGGAAAAGGAAATTGTACCAGTACGATAAAACAAGCCAAGAGGAATGAGAAGATTTTGGCTATGAAATTCAATACAGGTTAAACGAAGAATACATTAAGAAAGAGGAGATGGAATAGTCACTAGGTAAAAACTGGCATATATTGAATAATATTGTAAAAACAGCAGCAGACAGACATATTCAAAACACTCTAGTTGTACTAAAGCAATATCATGCTCTATCATTCAAGGAAACGAATTTGCACAAAGACTTGACGGATATAGGCAGAGTCATAAGGTTGTTAAACAAATTGGTAACTCCAAATAACACAGTCGATATCAAAGAGAAAATAGAAAAATGATTAGCAGATATCAAGGAAAGGGGGAATTAGCAACTAGTGGAATTAGACTTATCATCAATAGTAGAAGATAAAATTGAACTAATCAAAAAATGCAAAGAGTGGAAAACAATAATATGGAAAGCAAGAAATATGGAGAAGAATGCGGAACAACAAGAAAAGATCAAATTCTACATTAAACGAAGACAAGAAAACTTTAAGGACAATACAAAAAAAATGATAGACAGTATTCTAAAAAGGAAAAAAGACCAAGTAACCTTCGATAAGATAGTAGAAGTTGATCAGGTGATAACAGACCCAAATGAAATTAAAAATAAAGTAAAAGAACATTTCAGGAGGTGGACGAGACATAATCCAACGAATATTAATTATTGGGAGGAATGGAAAAAATACTACGTTCCAAAAAAAGAAATAGCGGAGAATATATACGAACCCCTGTTACGCACAATCACGGTTGAAGAACTAATGGAAGTAATAATGTATGCTCCAAACAAGAAAGTGATAGGACCGACAGGGATCTCAAACAAAATGTTAAAAAGATTACCAGAAATCGCTATAAAAATCCTAATGGGAATCTTTAACGAATGCATGCTAAAAGAAGAGACACCCAAACAATGGAGCCTAGCAAACATATGGGCGATTCCTAAGAAAGAACACTACAATAATGACCTAAATTATACCAGACCCATAACTCTAATTGAACATACCCGCAAAATATTCACCAAGATCCTAACAAATAGATTGAACAATATCCTATTAAGAAAAGAAGCTCTTTCACCACACAATCATGCGGCTCTTTCTCTCCAATCAACTGAAGAACCAATACGAAAACTAAACAACATTCTGGAAGATGCAAAAGTGGAAGGAAAGGAGTTTTGGTTACTGCTCCAGGATATGTCAAAGGCATACGACTTAGTACACATTCCGATGCTAGTAAAAGTGATGAACAGACCAAGAATACCGAACAGATTCGTTAATCTAATAACATTAATATTAGTGAACAGACAGAATAAAGTTCTAACAGACCTGGGTCCGACAGAATTATATAAAGTAGAAGATGAGGTAGATCAGGGAGAGACCTTCTCTCCAACACTGTGGAGAATATACTACGACCCACTCATAGATAGGATTGCTAGAGAATTCGAGGGTTATACGACTGACATCCAAGTAAAAGATAAAAAGATCAAAACAAAGACAGCGGTATTAGCATACATGGACGACACAGCTTGGATAACGAGATCAAAAGGGGACATGGAAAAAATAATTAACATTGCAGAATCATTCTATAACCTAACAAACATTAAAGTAAACCCCACTAAGTCCGTACTGGTAACCAACACAAAAGACAAAATAGACGTGATTAAATGCAAAGGAGAAGAAATTAAGAACATAGGGGAAAAAGAAGCATTCAAATATCTAGGGGCCTGGTTTACTCGCACGCGTTCACTAAGAAGTGCCCAGAAAGAAATAGAAAAAGAGTTCAAAGGGGGACTAAACAGAATCTCACTAGCATCGATAACAGAAAAACAAGCAATATACTTGATAAATGTTGTAATAATACCCAGAGCAACATATAGAATGCAAAGTTGTTATCTAACAGATAGTTCAATAATAGAAATTAATAGTAGATACGCTAAAATCGTTAAAAAGAAAGCAGGCATATCAAGAGGAGTACCTAATTCAACACTCTACTACCCTGATATATACGGCTTGAGAAATCTTGAACAGGCACAAAGTCAATATCTGACAAATTATCTAATAAAAGGAATAAGCTCTATTCAATTCGAACAATCAGTACTAAAAACAAGACTACAACAACTACAATGGGCGGCGAATACAAACGAATCGATCCTTATAACCAAACCGGTCTTCACAGTTAAAGAGAATAAAACATATACCGCATAGGCAATCCGAGCAATGCACAGACTACAGATCCAGCTATCAAGAAACCTCAATGAATGGCCAATACCAAAAGACGCACTTGGAACATCAATAAATTATATATTAAAGAATATGAACCAAGCATCAGAAATAAAAGAAAAAATGAATGCTCATGATATATATGCGATAGAACAATTCTTAAATTACGACAACACTAAATGTATTAGCTGGAGAGAGATTCATAACAATATAAAAAAGATACCTAAAGGAAGAGAACCAAGATGGTTTAAAACAACAATAAAGACGATAGAAGCGAAAGATCATCCCAAAGAAATGCTATATACCCCAAATCCGTTTATACTAAACAAATAGAAAGATGACAGTAAGAGTAGATGGATAATCACAAATGGGAAAACAGTCAGAAGAATCTCCAGCATAAAGAAAGAAATCGTTAAGATTAAACATTGGAACATAAATGACCTCAACGAAGTGACAAGATGCAATGGATGTGTACTGAATGACAGAACACTCAAATTAAAGAATTGCACTATCACAAGGTATCAAGAAGAGATACACGTCCTACAGATAGACAAAAAGCGAGTGATCCATGCCGACGTAGAAAGTCTAATGAAGATCGGAAAACCAAAAACAACAAAAAAAGAAATAAAAATTCCAGAAAACATATTCGCAAAAGCAATAACAAGTTCAACAATGCCAATAATGGACGAACTAAAAAGTGCAGTATGGGGAAAGGAAACCTTGGAGATTGATTTAATATTGGGAGAACAAAATTTAAGGAAAATAACGAAACCTAGTCTAACAATAAAGATACAACAAGTAAACAAAGTATGGACAATAACAAACAACATATCACCAACAAAACCTCATATTACGCTTTCTGGAATATATATGATACTTGGCGTAACTCCCAAAAAAACAAAAATAAGAATAAACACCAATTCTGACCAGTTAAAGAAGAAAATAGATGAAATTAGAGAACTAGATCCAATATACGTACCGAGACTACACAGAGAAAATTATGGAAACATCTTAATAGCGATTAAGGAAGAACTAATAGACAGAGAGGAAAACTTGGACATAATGATAAGCAAAGAAAAGAAATGTAATGGTGATGCACAAGAGATAACGGAAATTAGTATCGACCCCCAGAAACTAACAAGAAACTGTCATACTCTACTATACTGTAAAAATGTAACTCTATTCTGCAATAGAAAATTAATCAAACAGATAATTAGGGCGGAAAATACAACAAAATGGTTGGGACAAAACAGAATAAGATATTGGAAAGAAACCACACCGGAGATCAACTGGAGCGCCACAATAACATATCTATCACATACTGAGAGACCTCTAAGTTTGGGCACCGACCCAATACAATCCAAAATAAAAAATTTCAAAACAAAATTAATAACTAACGAACTTCCAAACTACATTAACTTACACATTAGGAACCCCAACAAATATAAGAATTACTTATGTGCAAAATGTATGCAAATGAAAGAAGATACATCACACCTATTGAGCTGCAAAGAAAATGAAGAACCACTGGAAAGAATAATAGCAGAAGTAATTAAAAAGATCTATAAAAAAGAAATCATTAACGACAAAGACCTAAAGGAATTCACGAAAGAATACACGGACTTACATATCAAGAAAGGGGTACCAATCGGATTTATAACAGAAAAAACGATAGGGATTGGACTTTAACAAAAAAAAGAAAAAATATGCAAGCGCAATCCACCATGAAATATCAACACAAATATACGAAAAGATATGGCTACCAAGTAGGAAGACAAGACATGACGAGACAGTAGATCTGAACCTTCTAACGATATCCTCGGAAGAAAGAAAATACGAAATAGAAGATAATTATAGAAGATTCTCGAAATGGTAGCAGAACTTTATCTTATATAGTCAATTCCCATTTAGTAGTATTTACGAAGACTAGAGGTCTAGTGATTTATCTAGCTAAGATAAGGTCAAGAGTAAAATAGCTCTCACCTATAAACCTGTAGTAGATAGGAAATATAATGTACTTATGTATAAATTATAAAATATCGAAATAAAGGTTTAGAGGAAGGACCTCTCTTAAAAATAATAATAATAATAATAATAATAATAAATAAAAAATATAAAACTTTATATTAAATTGCGAAACTTTGTGAAAATATGCAAAAATATGCAAAAATATGCGAAAGCATGATTATGTGTAATTGATTATTAATTGTCGCAGATTAAAATGAAATCAGATTAAAATGAAACTAGGGACCTCTCTTGCTCACTTTAAAGTTTATAAAACCCACATATACTCGTTTATTAATAGCCCTAACCCTAAACCCTGACCCTAATGCTAAAAAAAGCACTCAAAAATGGCTCCTAAAAAATTTTAAAATTTTGTTTAAAAAATAGAAAAATTTTATTTTAACCCGATTTCATTTTAATCTGTCCCATTAATTGATCGTAATATATCATTAATTTATGCNTTAAATTCATAATAAAGGTTGTAGAATAGACTTTTCTGATTCTAATGGTGGTAAAATCAGTAATATTGGTTAAATATTTACTGAGAAACATGTACTTGAAGATTGGGTATCACTATTTGTTTACAAAAAATTATATGATGATCATATGATGTAACCAATCAAAATTAACTATTTTGTGTAACTACAAAGAATTTGGATTGACTACGGAAAACTTTACTATATATACAAGTATATTTTTTTAAAAATATTTTATTATTAAAATTTATATCATTAGAAAGAGCATGTTTTGATTTACAAATTACAAAAATTTTAACAAAAAAATTAAATATTATTATAAAAAGTTTTATTAGTAGCATATTTCTAATTTCTATAAAAAATTATTTGTACTACCAAAATCATATGATAATTGATCTCTACCCTTAATTTATGAATAGACATATTGTCTAATTAAATTTTTATTTGAATAGACATTGTCTATTCTCAACCAAATTGAATAGACATTAGACAATTAGACCATTAGACAATTAGACCATTAGGCAATTAGACAATTGAATTTTTGATTAGACTATGTCTATTCACAACCCTGCTATAAGGGCCAGACTAGGGCATTGATTTCTAAGGCCTAGGGTAAGGGTAAGGGCTTAAAAGTGAAACCCTTACACAAACAGGTAGGGCTAGAGTATTTCTTGTTACCCTTGATGGATACCCATTAGTTATATAGATGTTATATTCATATGGCTTTATTTATAGTACTAAGGCTTCAGACTATGTAATAATAAATTTTATGGTCAGTTTTTTTTTGTTATATCGTACGATGCAAAAAAATCCAAATCATTCTTATATAAATATGCATATTAATAATGCTAAAGATAAAATGTTAGGGTAGTTTATTAATTATTAAGCAAATTGCCAATACTGCAATATATGTATATATGTAGTCTCTGATATTTACCTTGTTTTTCTTAGTAATTCTTTTTTTTTTAATATACCGTATTTATATATAAATATTTTTTTTTTATATTAGGGGGAACCCCGGGTGTACGCTCCTGCCCCAAACTTTTATTAATACTTAAGTAAGTTGATATATTGCCGAAGTACATACATATTATATACAAGTATTGGAACTAGAACTTTAGGTAATACAACCATTTATCCATGGCTAAAACCCACCAGAGCCTTCCATATTCCCATTTATATGACTGACCTGGCTTGTACGTCCCTCTCCAACCAACAATTGGTATTTACATCTCCGCCACTTTACCCACACTACCTAGTATCATCACTTCCAATTTGGTGTACGTTGTCAGGTAGGCACTTTGTGCTTCCAGATTGGTGTACCTGAGATCCTCTAATAGCGTGCTTCTTGGGAGTTTGTATCTCAAGCCATGCAGCTGCCTCTACCACATTGGGTAAGTATCTCAAGCCTGCATGCTGCCACAACTAGCCGGGTTCCTGCAACTTTGGGGCCCAGGATTTAACATTCCGAATTCGGCAATGTGCGAACGACTGTACTTCTCTCTATGGTGACGATGTAACTGGGCTTGTTTCGCAAATGCTTCCAGTACTAGATATAGTTGGATGGCATCATAAGGCTCAGGGTGGCCCTGTTACCACTACATGCACTTGTACCAGCTATATCTGTATTGGTGGTCCTAGACTTCTTAGTGTCCAAAGACTCCCATATGGGTACGTCCAGAGCCTGTTAGGTTTTGATACACATGCCTCTATGCTTCTATCTCTCACTGGCTAGTGAGTTCCGTTTGCCCTTACAGATTCATTCTGATTTCCAGTACTCACATCCAACCCTTCTTCCAACCTTTACCAATTTCTCCCAAACTACCAAACCGGTTAGCCTGGAAGGATTGGTCGGCCCGGCTTTATGTACCTAATGGACTCTCTCTCCTTGGTACCTAATTCTGAAACATAGGTCCTTTTCCTCCGGTACGACTCCGGCAGCCAGGTTGGTGTCCTCTCTTGCTATAGAGCTTTTTCCGTCCGGTTTCTTGGTCTCCAGCCAAAATTCCGGTCTTCTGTAGTACCGTTAGAAGATTTTCCTTACCTTCTTGCTCGGGACTTGCCAAACGGGTTTCAATTGTTCTGGTCCCTTGGATTTGTCTGTGTAACTTACACAACTGCGCTGATGCTCCCATTCAAGATGGTGGTACCAAGGTTACAGGTAATATACCTAACCGATCAATGAACAAATGTTACCATAACACAAGCCTATTGTTCAATTTGTCTCCAGTGGGATTTGAACTCTAGACCTGTCGCTTGGGGGGTAACAACCAGACAGCTTCTCTATGTCACCACACTCTTATATATACCGTATTTATATTAATTGAATGAATTTAAAACTTTAATAAAAAGAATTGAAGGAGCCCAGAAAAATATTTAGCTACAAATTGCTTATTAAAGCTTTGCTTAAATTATTGTCACGGCTGAAGCTAGAAATTAGAGGTCTCGATTTAAAACTATAAGCCCTGCTAAAATCCAACTATACTCTTTTATTATAAACCTTAACTCTAAATTCTAATCTAACTATAAAAAAAATTCGTACAAAATGCATTCCAACATTTTTTGTAAATTTCATATTAAAATATTTAAAATTTCCAGCTTTAGCCATTTCTAGCTTCAGCCACGACAATTATTTTTTTATATAATGTGCTAAACCTTTGCTCAAATTATTCATATAAGTTATTTTTCTATATAACTTACTAAACCTTTGCTTACTTATTAAACCTTTGTTCAACTTATTCTTTTATATCATTACTAAACCTTCACTTAAATTATTTTTTTATATTACTTACTAAGTTTTTGCTTAATTTATTTTTTATATAACTTATTAAAGTTTTGCTTAAATTATTTTTTACATAACTTATTAAACTTTCGCTTATAAGTTATCTTATATATTTATATGCCTCTAAAGAGAAGTTTCAAATGAACTTGAAAAATTGTTAGATTTAATTGTTTTTTCATATATAGTAAGATATCGATCCAGATTTATGGCTTGTATTAATTCCAATAGTTCGTTAATTCTTTATCCAGAACTTTAGTAAAGCCTTATTTGTGCAAGTTGAGTATTCATTTATAAGTGTCTTTAAAAGATTATTTATTTTTTAATTTGACATTGTTAATATGAAATTTTAGGCATGTTAAACATAAAACGATATTAGAAGCAGTATCAATTAACAATAAAATAAAATAATTTATAATAAATAAAATCATATAAATAAGTGTACACAAATTTTAATTTATTTAAAATATATTTTCTTTTGACTTTTAAATATGATTTAAGATCTGTTAATAAATTTAAGATGTATCTGAATTTGGTAGCAATGCTTAGTAGGTTTTATTATTGCACCTGTAATTTGCATAGGTAAATTTAGGCCCATAGGTAGTTCATAGATACTTGCGGGCCTAACAGACCAGGTTAGGGCAGTGTTGTCACTTGGACATGTCCATACTATGTTTTTTGTCCAACGTCCAAGATTGTCCAAAATCATCCAAGCCTATGTCCCATGTTTAACTAATCAATAAAGTAATTTAAAAAAATATATAATTATATATTTTTTTAAGTGCTGGACTCATTGGTGAAAAAATTAAAATAGATTATCTTAATAAAATTTTAAGTAATTTTAATTTGAAAAAATGTTCAAAATGTCCAAAAAGTGTCCAAGTGACAACACTGGGTTAGGGTATTGCGTTTTAGGTCCTAGAATAAGAGTAAGGGCATAAATGTTAAGCCCTTAACAAACAGGTAGGGCTAGGGTATTGCTATTACACAGCCCTACCCGGCCCATGAGGAGACCTACCTGTAGAATTATATTTCCTATATAGTACTCTTGCCAGACTATTTATTTGTTGGAACTATATCTTTTGAATAGTACTTCTGCAACAAATCTTTATATTACTTCCGCTATAGCTCTTGCATAGACTCCTGCTATAATTTTTGTAACAAAATTGCAAATGTTTAATTTCTTACTACTTTTATAGATTGATTCACAAAAAGACAATTGTGTATATATTTTTTTGGCCAGAAAAAATGTGTATTAGAAAACTTAATATAACCAAAAAAAATGTCTCTATTGGAATTTAAAGTTTTTAAATAAATATTGCATACCGGTAATAATATAGAATTTTTTTTTGATTGTTTAGTTTATTTTTATATACTGTAGACTAGTAGTGCAAAAGAATTATTGCAGTTTGCAAAATATATAAAATTTGCAGATCAAAAAAAAAAAGAAATCAATTCTGATTTCTGATTTCTTTAATATTTTTTTAGACTTTTAAATTGCATATTCACTAAATATTTTTGTAGAAATAATATAAAAGTTGTATATTTATTATTTTGTAGTATAACTTTTGTAAAATTATTATTTGTTTTTTTATTATTTTGTAAAGTATTTGAGTATATTTCTTTTTTAGTTGATAAAATTAACTACTGCATTATAAGTAAAAAGAAATTTAAAAGTTGTACCAAATTCAATCTTATAAGAATTATTATAAAGTAAATAAGGGTAATTTGGCAAAGAAGAGTAATTTGGTAAATTTTGATATCTCATGATCTAATGATCAGAATTAAATAATTTTTATACTATTCAATTCATCTTGATGAGACAAATTAAATAGAACCAAGCTCACCTAGTTCTGATCACTGGATCACAAGATATTGCGATTATTTGCTATGTTTACACTTCATCAAAATTTCTCTTAAAGATCATTTTTGTGCAAAATATAATTGAAAATATTTTGTGATCTAGTAATTAGAATTGGATAAACTTTATATTATTTAATTCATCTTATCGAGATGTATCAAATAGTATAAAAATTATTTAATTCTAATTACTAGATCACACAAGATACTATCAATTCACCAAATTACCTCTACTTCTCTAAAATTTAAGCTTTTTAATATAATGTAATACTATTTACAGTATATCACTTTAAAACAAGATATTATATTACTAATTTTATATAAAAATAATTCTAAATCATATATTAAGCTCAATACAAAAAATAAAAAATTTTTTAATATTAAAATAAATAAGTTTTTATATTAGTTATGTTAACTTTGCCAAATTACTCCTATTCACTTTATAATTTTAGCAAATTAATTTGTTTATTACTAAAAGAATTATAAATTTTAATAAGTTTTAGATGCAAAAGTTGCACAAAAAAGATATCCAAAACATGTTCTAGAATATAAATTTTGATCTTTAAAAAAGTTTTTTTTTTTAAAAAAAAATATATAAACTATATATATATAAGTTTTTATATGGGCCAATTTGAGTTATTTAAGGACCCCAGACATCTCTCATTATATGTCATAACTGGGTGTTGACCAATTTTGATCTAATTTGCTAAAAATGACAAAACTATATTTTTTTAAATAATTTCTGATCCAATAATCAAAATTGAATAAACTTTTTTTTTATTAAATGCACCTTTCTAAGAGCTTCATTTTAAAAAAGTTTATTCAAATTGAATTACTAGATGCCAAGCTAATTAGCAAAAACTGTTTTTTTGCTTTTTTTTAATTCAGCCATCCTGTCTTCTGTGTTTGTAGACTTTATTATATAAAGACTGCTTATACAACTTGACAGACTACTCTAACAGAAAGCTTATCTAACTTAATGCCCAGATGCGACCCGCCTAGCGATTCTTTGCCTCGATTCGGATTCTTAACTTACTGAGAATATGTGCTCTCCTGTTACTAGCAGGCAATCGTGCTGTCTATCAAGATTGCCAACTTTTCTTTAATCTTCCTTATCTAGCCTCTAGATTAAAAAACAAATCGATCCAAATTCCTACAAAAAACAAGATTTACGAAAATAAAAAGGGAAGTAAAAAAAGGGAGAAATACTAAAAAACCTTGATTGGTGATTCGCCAGTTAGCTGAAGAATGGTTATAGTATAACATGACGCAAATTACTATGTAAATTACATATATAGTAAATATGCCGTTTGTCCAAGAAAAACTTTTTTTATACTAAGCTAATCATTCTTGTCAAGTAATTGAAAGTTGTAGAGCTCGTCTTTGTGGTTCTAACAGTAGTTAAATTATCCAAATCGGCCTAGCGGATGTTGAGATATCCTTAAAAAACGCGTCAACAACTATAGAAAATCTCTATATAAACAATACATTGTTTATATAAAGATTTCTATAGTCATTGTCGCGTTTTTAAGGATATCTCAGCATCAACTAGGCCAATTTGGATAATTTAACTACAATTAGAACTGCAAAGACGAGCTCTACAATTTTCAATTAGTCGACAAGGACAATTAACTTAGTATAAAAAAAGTTTTCCTTAGACGAACATTAGAAATTTTTCATATTCACTATATATGTGATTTACATAGTGATTTGTATCACATTACACTATAATCATTTATTAGCTAACTGGAGAATCACCAATTAAAACGAAAAATCAAACATATACTAAAATAAAATAAGAAAAGATAAGAAAAACAAAGAAAAAAAACAAAATTGATATAAGACTAATTAAAAATTATATAAACTGCATAGAGTTAACACTCTACCAAAGTACTATATATATATAAAAGAAGAGAAAAAAACAAAATGCCTAGAAAACAAGAAAGTAATTTCTAGAAAGTCTATAAAGATCCTAACACGTTAGTCACCGTTTATCTTCATAAACAGTCACCATAATCCTAACTCATTCCGTTTTGGTAGGCGCATAACCCAAAATAAAAAGAATAAACACTGCTGATCTTTTGGATGTTTTTTTTTGCTTTTCAAATTTCAGGGTTTATGCTAAAATACATAATATATAACCTTTGTACTAGATGTCCGGGTCCTGTTATTTATAAGTAAAGCTTATTTTTTTTTAAACTTTAAAGCTAAATAACTTTTGACTATTAGTTTATTTTAAATAATTTTATTACAAAATGTTTCATATGGGCTGATTTATGGAATTGCCAATAACTTTTGATATACTAATCTATTTTTGAATAATTTTGTTACCAAAATGTTGGTCTCGATGAGACAGTTCTAATGAATCCAAAATCATCAAAATCCAATCACAGGATCCCAAGATAATTAAGATTTTGTATAATTTTACATTAACTTTTACTATGTAGACAATCAACGTATAGATTGGTTTTCATATATGAAAACCAATCCATACGTTGATTGTCTACATAGTAAAACCAATCCATACGTTGATTGTCTACATAGTAAAAGTTAATAGTAAAATTATACAAAACTTAATTATTTTGGGATCCTGTGATTGGATTTTGGTGATATTGGATTCATTAGAACCGTCTCATCGAGGCCAACATTTTGGTAATAAAATTATTCAAAAATAGATTAGTATATCAAAAGTTATTGGCAATTCCATAAATCAGCCCATATGTGTCTCTTTGATTCAATTCTAATGCGCTCAAAATTATTAAAATTTAATTACAAAGTTATGAAAAAATATACTATCAAATAAAGTGATGCATCTATAGAGTAGAACAATTGGTTAAATATACTGTATATTTCTGAAAATAAGCTACATTTTTTAGCAAAAAAGTTATCAAAAAATTATAAAGTAGCTTATTTTAAATTTTTAATTTTTTTAAAAATTAAAAAATATACTAATAAAAAAGTTATCTAAATAATACTAAATTTTTATTGTGAATATATTTTGATGGTTTGAACAACTTTATTTAATAGCACTTTTAAGATTTGCTTAGTAAAATTTGAACTTTTATCTATAGCAACTGCTAACAGTTTTTTAAGATTTTTGAGAGTAGCTTATTTTTGAATGTAGCTTATTTTTAGAAATATATAGTAGATCTAACCAATTGTTCTACTCTAAAGTTTGTTATCTTATTTAATAACACATTTTCTAATAGTTCTGTAATTGGATTTTAATAATTTTGGCTTGCTAAATTGTCTTAAAGAAATGAACAAATTGGTAGTAAAATCATTTAAAACAAACTAGTATATCTATCTTTTAGCTTTAAAGTTTAAAAAAATAAGCTCTACTTATAAATTACTCAAATTAGTCCATATATTATATAAATATTAGTTGCATAATTTTTTTTTTATGCAACAAGGTTTGTCCTTTAACCTTTATAATTCAAATAGGAATTACATATAAATATATCTTACTAATTTTGAATTTTTGAATAAATTTAGATCGAAAGTAAAAAAAAATAAACTTAAAGCAAATAAAATATATGCAAATATACTTTGCAAAAATATTATATTAACTTGAATTTTAAAGTAAAAATTATAGAAGCAACAATTACAAATCTAAATTAATTCTTTATACTTTTATATTTATTTTTTTTTGATTTTACAAACCATTTTTATTAATATTCAAAAACAGTAATTCTATTTAATTTGATAATTCTAATAATAGTCAATTAAATTTTTACTATACACTATATATTACCACAATAATAGCTAATTCTATATAATTTTTTTATAGCAAATCATAATAAAACCAATACAAACCAACTTTTTTATTATCTTTATAGTTATATTACTATAAGAATAATATGTGTTATACTTACTAATTAAACTTTAACCATATATTGCATATTACTAGAATTGCAAGTATATTCTATAGCTAAATTTTTTGTAAAAAAATTATAAGATAATTCTAGTACAAACTAATTTAACTTTAATCTTACACTAAAATAATAAGTAATTTCTGTAACAAAATTTTTATAAAACAACTTACAATAGAAATTATATAGTTATTAAATAATTTCTGAATTATAAAATTATTAAAAATTTAAAAAAAATTTTTTTAGATGCTGAACATAACTTATTTCTATATTTGGTCATTATATTTTTTGACTTGATGCTTATAAGCTAAAGCAATAATATCAGCAAATTATATATACATAATTTTATGTAAGATATTACAGCCCGTAATATTATAAAATCTTACGATCAATGCAGTATATTATATAATATATTATGTTATATTAGGCCATACAAAATAAATTTTTTGGTTTACATAACCTGGCCGGGTCCAAAAATTGAAAACTATAAAATTTTTTTTTAATTAGACAATAGAAATGAGATCAACGGGTCTAGACCCCTAGTGGGGTTGTACAATGATAGTACCAAATCAACCTTAACCAAATACAGTATTGTATATCGATTTGCATATGATAAATTTGGAAGAATCCGGTTTAATATGTCAAAGATGAATTTTTTTTTGTTTTTATTAATTTTTGGTAGTGGGACCGGGTCATAAATGAAATGTTTTACATAACAATTCCATTAGGTATAGAATATGCAACAATTTATTAATTGGATATATAAAAAAATTTTTTTTTAAAAAAAAAAAATCTAGGTGGCCGGGTCAAAAATTTTATTTTATGTTATGTAAACCAAGAAATTTATTTTGTATAGCCTTATGGTAATATTAGATCAATATGTATATATCATACCAGTGGTGTTCAATACCAGTAAATACAAATTATAATATGCAAAAGATTTTTTTGCCATTAGGGTTATGGTTAGAGTTCTTGTTAGGGTTTGGGTTAGGGTTAGAGTTTGTGTTAGGGTTTGGGTTAGGGTTAGTATATACCAAAATTTTGCAAGGAATTTTTTTTGTTAGAGCGTGAAAATAAGTTTTTAGGCTGAATTTTTCGATATAGACAATTTTTGAAAAAAATTTTTTTTCGAAAAATTCAGGTTACACCTGATCTTTACATTACACGAATTTCATGAATTTTGATTGACCAAAACACATGTGATGTTGAACACTAGTAGTGTGCTTTATCAACATCCTATTAGATTATTATTTTGAAATTTTCGAAATATATTAGGAAATATTGCGAAATAGATTAAATAAAAAAATGCAAATTACCCTTTCCTACAGGGGTCACATACTTATGCAGATCAATAAGCTAATGCGCGCAAAAGGTAATATTTTGATATTTTCGCATTGTTTCGCAATATTTTGCAAATTTTCACAAATTTTTTCAAAATTTTTTAAAAAATAAATAAAAGATATACATATTCACATAATCATGCTTTTTTACAGTTTTCGCAATTTTGTACGGTTTCACAATTTAATATAATATTTTATATTTTTTATTTATTATTATTATACATTATATTTTACATTTATCTGTTATTAAATATACATTTTTATATATGCTCTGATTTTTGGAATTTATTATTTTTTTAAAACTTTAAAGCTAAATAATTTTTGATTTACTATTCAACTCTTTCCAACGATCACTTGAACCAAATTTCCAACGGAAGAAAAACAAGAAGTTTTTTGTTGGAGCGTTGCCTATACTTAATGTATAGTAGGATAACACAAGAAAACAGTTTTTTATAAAGGTCAACTAACTTTCCGAGGACTCCTTTATATATTCGACATGCAAGCCAAAAGCGTACTTTTACAAGATAACTGGCAGAAGGTGGAGCCCTTGTATGAGAAATTTTGGTGGAAATTAAAGTTTTCTTCCGTCGACGAAGTTTTTTCTGGCAAAACAATGGGGAACAACAAAAAATTGAGTTTTTCCAACTGCACTCTCTCTTTTAAATTTCTTTTGAGTATCGTAATACTTCCCTTTGGATTTTTTCAAAATTTTCGCCAAAAAGTGGGAATCCTAGCTTACCCCCTCCAAAAGATCAGCAGTGTTTACTCCTTCCGAATTGGGATGATCTGAATCGGGACCAGCGCCGTCACGTGTAGATTTGGTCGCTACATACAAATAAACAATGAATGACGTAGTTGGATCTAGAGAGCACGTGAAAAATTTCTTATCTTTTTTTAGTTTCGTTTTTTCTTTTTTTCATATATCTGTACATATAATACACTGGTAGACATTAGTCTTGTAGTATTATATAATTTTTATCATTTATGCTAGACGTGTTAGCATCTACAGTTTCTATTCTTTCTTTGCTTTTTCTTTGGTTTTTTTTTTTTCTATTTCTTTCTTTTGGTTGTATTTTTGGTTGGTTTTTTGGTTAGTCATTTAGGTATTGTCCCCCCTTTAATCTTTTCCCCTTTTTTATTCTTCTTTATGAGAAGCTCAGAGAAGAAGTTTTTAGGTGGAATGGATTCTGTGGTTGGTTTTCTGAAGCCAGGCAGTGCTATACTTCTTGCTAATGGGGAAGACCGTCGCTTGAATATGAGCAAACCATTTCAGTGCAGTAGCCAAAGTTGGGCACCAATTCGGGCAGCCGGCTTAGTTCGGTCTCTACAGTTAGTATATTAAATTATGTAGTTTTTATATAATTTGCTAATAAAAATCAGACGGCTATAAAGCTTAAAAAAAAAAAAAATTTTTTTGATTTACTGGTCCATTTTAGATGATTTTACTACCAAACTGTTCATCTCTTTAAGATGATTTTAATGAGCTAAAAATCATAAAAATCCAATCACAGGGTCATAAAAAAATGTACTATCAAATAGGTGATGCACCTAAAATTGGGTTGACATAGATTAAACCAATTTCAGGTGCATCACTTATTTGATAGTACATTTTCTTATAATCCTGTGATTGGATTTTTATGATTTTGGGCTTGTTGAAATCGTCTCAAAAAGATGAACATTTTGGTAGTAAAATCATTTAAAATGGACTAGTAGATCAAAAATTATTTAGCTTTAAAGTTTTAAAAAAATAAGCTTTTTTTATAAATTCCAAAAATTGGAGCATATGAATTAATATTACATACTTTATTATATATTACATTATTTTTTTTTAATATTAGGGGTATAGCTCCTGCTCCAAACTTTATTAATACTTAAGTAGATTAACATATAACATAGTACAGTAGTAGTGCCATAAGTACAGTAGCCAACAAAAGTAATGCCCAATCTGCAGATCAAAGCATGTGAGTAAAAACATGGCTGTGCTTACCCCTTTTTTGACGTTTTACAAGGCAAATTTTTTTTTTTTACTTTTTTTCTTTGACCTCTGAATAAGCACCAGGATAAAAAAAAACTGTAAATTCAGTGTAAGGTGTTACACACCTAATAGCCTTCAAAAAATAAGAAAATATCCTTATTTTATACCAAAAGTAACCACTTAGTAAACCACACAAGCAATGTGACACCCCTACACATTAAGTTAATAGCTTCTTAAACATTACAAAAGAACTAAAAAAATAAAGTTTTACTATTGTTTAGACATTCCTTGATCCTCAAGAAGCAAAAAAAAAAGCGTATTATGAAAAAAGCAATGAAGGAATGACACATGCCATTGCACGACTCCAACTACGATCTGGGGCTTATACAGTTTGTTGTTTATAGTTTAGGTCTTTATTGTTTTGTAATTTAAGTTTTTTGCGGCAATAAAAAGCTCATATTTAGAAATTATAATTTAACTATATATTAAATTTAATATTAAAAAAAAAAAAAATAGAAATGTATATGAGTGAAGGTGTGGCTTTTTTTGATAAAACAAAAAGAAAAGCGAGCAAGTAAACCTGGAATATTAGAGTATAATATTACACAATGAAAAAAAAGAAAATAGATAGTTGGTGTTGAGTTTTAGGGGTAGATAGGGCTTGGTAATGGGTTGAGGGTGGTTCACGGGTATAATTAAAAGTTCGTTAATATTTAATTCGAATTTTAATAAAAAAATAATAAAATTTTTATATTAAGGTTCTTCAAGACTATTTTTCTGTTTTGTGTTTTATTTTTTTATTAATTGAAGCAAATATAATGTTTTTATATAATAATTATCGTTTTTGTATTATTAGAAAAGCTACAAAATGTGTTAAAATTAGAAAAAAATTGAATTATAATGTAAATTAAGGAATACCCCCAACCTAAACTTATTAAAAACAATTCGAAAGCATTAAAAAATAATATCCAAAAGTTTAAAAGCCTTTAAAAAGGTGTAAACGATCTTAAACCCATTTTAAAAAAAGAATACAATAAATTATTAGTAAAAAAAAATTTTGATGTATATATGGCCAAAATTATGTTAATAAAAATTTTCCATTTTGAGCAAAATCGGGCGTTACTTTTGTTGGCTACTATCATTATATATTATATACAAGTATTGAGACTAGGACTTCAAGCTATTAACTTTTTATCCACGGCTAAAACCCACCAGAGCTTTCTATATTTCTATTTATATAGTTGACCTAGATTTGTATGCCTCTTTTCAACTAACAATTAATGTTCACATGTCCGCCACTTTGCCCACATTTTCTAATATCATCACTTCCAATTTGGTGTATGTTGCCAGGTAAGTGCTTAATGCTTCCAAATTGGTGTACTTGCAATCTGGTGTCCCAGAAAATTTATTACTAGCATACTTCTCAAGGGTTCATATCTCAAGCCATGCAGCTGTCTCTACCTCATTGGGTAAGTATCTCAAGCCTGCATGCTGCCGCAACCAGCCGGTTTTCTGCGACTTGAGGACCCAGGATTTAATATTCTGAATTTGGAAATGTGCGATAATTGTACTTTCTGCTATGGTGGCAAGGTCTCTGGGCATGTTTCACAAATGCTTCCAGTGCCGAATATAGTTGGATGGCATCTTAAAGCAAGGGAGAACCCAGTTACCACAGCATGGTCTTATGCCAGCATATACCCATATTAGTAGTCCCAAATCCTCTTAGCATTCAAAGACTCTATGCCCAGAGCTTCGTTGGGTTTTGACATATACACGCCTCATGCTTCCACTTCTTATTGGCCAATCAGTTTTATTAGCCCTTGTGAAGTTTACTAAACCCAGTACCCAGTCAGTCACTCTTTGGATCCTTTTCTCCAGTCATTCCAGATTACCAATCTAGTTGGCCTGGAAGGATTGGTCCGCCAGGCGTCTTCTTTTTTTTGGTTCATGCTTCTATAATGCATGCACCTTTTCTCCGGTGCAACTCTGGCGGCCAGGTTGGTGGGCCCCCTTTGCCATAAGGGCTCTTGCCCATCTGGTTTTCCTGATCAGTCACCACTAAGAACCTTTTCCCTGGTACCATCAGAAGTCCAGCTTAGGGGTCTTAGCTGGGTCGGGTCAGAACTGGGTCAGAAAAAACCCGGGTCGGGTCAGACCCGGATCAGAAAAAACCTGTGTCAGGTTAGACCCAGGTTAATGATGGATAACGCATGACGAAACCATTTTATTGCAAAAATAAATAAACAAATAATTTATTATAAAAAAGTATTCATCTGATAAAAAGAACTTCCTACGTACGTACAATTTTTACAGGCAAAATTCTCGTGATCTAGTGATCAGATCTAGATCGTCCCAATAAGATAGCTGCGTGATGCTATCACACGAAACCAGGAACGTAATTTATTAATTTAAAGATTCTCAATTTTTGCTGAATCATTTTTTCTATATATGTATATGCAATGTAATAATTGCGTATGTTTATAACTAGATTTAATTATAAATAGTTTAGGTTATAACTTTTTTGTAACTTGTAAAGTCTTCGAACATGGGTTCTACAGCCAAAATTTCCTTGCAATTCCAGGAAAGGAAATTTTTATCCGTCATTTTTGTATAAATTATATGAATGTGAATGTGGATGTGAATGTGAATGTGGATGTGAATGCGGATGTGAATGTGGATGTGGATGTGAATGTGAATGTGGATGTGAATGGGATGTGAATGTGGATGTGAATGTGGATGTGAATGTGGATGTGAATGTAGATGTGAATGTGGATGTGAATATGGATGTTAATGAAGAATACCAGCGGTATTCTATACTTTTTTCTTTCGGGCAGCAACAAAAAAAAGATAGTGGTGATAAAAAGACTTTGTATTCATTATGTTATTAACACTCTACCTAGATTTGTAAATATTTTTGGCGTTTTTTCTTTATTTTTTTTGCCAGATTTTTTACTGGACAGATGGATTGATGATCACTGATCATCAAAGACTATAAAAATGATCGTGGCAAAAAAATTTGATCTTTTCTAAATTCAATTTTTTTTTATAGTCATCAAAAAAAATAAAAACATTTATTATAATTAAAAAACATCCTTCTCTGATGCAAACTAGTAAAACCAAGCTACTATGTAGATCAGATTGTAGTGAAATTAATATTTAATCATGTACGTGTGTCTTTAGTTTTCAATGTAGTTATGTAAATTTATTTGAAAATGGTTTATTTTTGTTTATCTTAAAGCCTTTAAATAGAAATATTTAAGCCATTCACTTCTTATTTTTTTTTTGTCTAATAAGAGGTGAGTGAAATTTTGTATATCTTGTACTAGAAAAAGACTAAACAATTTACACAAAAATTAGTCAATTGTGACCAACAATCATTGATCTCATTCATAGCAGATATTGCGTTATGTGTGACTGAAGGCCACACAAATGCAGTATTCTATGTAGTAAATAATTTATTAATACAAGCACTTATTTTAAGCTCATGGAATAAAACCAATAATTTTAAATAATGATTAGAGATGGGAAAAATGCACATTTTATAATAAAATACGCATTAATGCGCATGATATATAAAATGTGCATGATACCGCATGATAAAAAATTTTTTTTAATTTTTATCTTTATTATTGATAATATATCTAAATAAAGATAATATATATTTATTCTTAATCAGATTTTGGCTATAAATATAAATTTTTACAAATTTGCTAATTGTAAACTTCATCGTTGCTTATCTTATATAATTTGATACCTGACCCGTGGCTCTGCCACAGGAGCTTTGTATAAAACTTTAGAATCTTAGTTAAAATCTGTAAATTCACATTATATAATATTCATAAATATGCTGAGTTAGTTTGCATTGAATCAGCACAAAAAAATTCTGTTACTGAACATACTATTCTATTAACTACAGTATATAGTTGAGTTAGTATCCCAGAAAATGAAAATGAAATATATAATAGGAAATTCCATATTCATGCAGGATGTTATATTTGACTAAATAAACTTATGTCTTACATATGTTCGAACGTAGATGTGAACACAAATCTAACAATTTCATATTACTTTAAATTACTGAGAATGCAACGAAGTGCATGGTTAAATGGTTTGTATTAAATTTATGTTATTTTAAAATTTTGCCACAGAATTCACACTTTATTTTAGTATGATTGAACCAGATTTTATTAGAATTATTGTGATTTTTATCATGAGCTTTTATAAAAATTCTATTACCGGTACAAAATTTGTTCGCTATACCAGTAATTGAATCAGTATAAGCTAACTATAAAAAGTTTGCTACAAAGCTCATTACTTCAATAACAGATAGTATGCCGCTTAGTTTTATTGGTGAATGCCAATTTTTAAAATAAGTATTCAAAGAGAAAACCTTATATTGCTATATTAGTTTTAGTTCATTGATTACCTTTTGAACATAACCGTAATTTTATTAGTTTGTAGATCGACATAAAACTACGAATCTCTGGGCGGCAAAAATTCTGACAAAAAATTCCATTAGATTTTGGTTGAATGTAACTTTTTTTGATATTCGCTAATATATTCCCTATTTTTTTATTAATCATATGTTTATCTATAGTGGAGCATTTGTCGTTTCTTGCACTTGTTCTTGCACTTGCACTTATTCTTAAACTAGAGACCATTATACAAAACGTTTTCAAATTCGTGAACTTTTTTAGCCCAAAATAGTTTGTAAATATTAGGTATCAAACATCAAAAGTAAATTTGGAAAATTCACATTCACGATTTTGTGTTGTTTAAGGGCGTTAATAATGGCATTAAAAAATGATATAATAATTACTCGAATGATAATAATTACTCGAATGATAATAATTACTCGAATAATAATAATTACTTGAATGATAATAATTACTCGAATGATAATAATTACTCGACCATGATAATAATCATAATCATCTTACATATTTCTGTTATTTTTCCTACATTTAGGTCACATTTTTCGGATACGACCAATCAAAAATGTTATGTCGAACAGACCCACAATTGAAGTATATAGATAGATTAGAATGTTAATTATACTTATTTTATATTTAATTTTACTATATAAAATTTTGATGGGATAAAATATGCATTCATGCGCATGATTAAGGAATCATGCGCACACATAAACCCATCTCTAATAATGATACCACATATATAGAATCTGTGCTCGGTTTTTGGTTATGTGATGTCAATAACATATCTATACCAGTTTTATACCAGTTTTAATATGCAAAAGTATTGTATTACATTTAACCATTATAAACAATATCTGATATTTCGATTTAAATTAATTAATAATATATAGTCATACAGGCAAGAATTATAGTATGCGTTACAATATATAAAAAATTGCAATATTTTCAACTATATATGGCAATAAAGTAAATATAAACATAATTAAAATCAAACGCGATCATAAGCTATAACTTAATTACGTTAGCTTTACTGCATCCTTAGACATTAATAATGCATTTTGGTAAATCATGCTGTTTGCAAATTAGATTTAATAAAATAATTGCTAGCAAGTCAATTTGTTAACTAATCAATTAATTAATCAAAAAATCAATTAGCCATTCAATTTTCTTTGTGAATTATCAATTCTATAGACCAATCAATTACTTTATTTTTAAATAATAATTATTATTTATTGCAGTTTGTAAAAATATGTGAAATTTGAAAATCAAAAAAAAAAGAAATCAATGATTCTGATTTCTGATTTCTTTAATATTACTTCTGATATGCAACTAATATTTATATAAAACTTACACATATATGTAAATATATTTATATATTATACATATATTTCTATTTTTTTAAAAAAAACTTTCTAACGATAAAAATTATATCCCGAAACATGTTTTGGATGCACAAAGTATCTTTTTGTGCAACTTTAACATTTAAAACTTATCGAAATTTCATGATTCTTTCAGTAATAAATAAATTAATTTGTAAAATCATGTAATTATTTTTATAAGATTGAATTTGATACAACTCTTAAATATTTTCAAATTCTTTGCAAAATAATGAATGCGCAAATAATATTCTTACAAAGGTTATGATGAATATGTAAGTTTAAAAGTCTAAAAAAATGTAAAACAATCGAAAATCAGAATCGATATTTTTTTGATTAGTAAATTTCACATATTTTTGCAAACCGCAATAAAAATTAATTATAAAACAAATTCAATATTTGATGAGAAAATAATTGTAAAGTGACTTTTAGTCTACAATTATTACCAATTACTGATGTTGAAGTTAGAGATTGGACCTGTAGAGAAAATCTCTACCCGGGTAATCTAGGTAAATTATTATATATCTCAAGCATATCTCAAGTAGCTATATAAAATAATTTCTTACCCGGGTCCAATCCCTAGTCGGAGTTAAAAAATCCTAATTGATTATGTTTGCATAATTATGATGCAATTATGACTACATTTTTAATGCAAAAATTTTCAGATTACACAAATGAAACAATAAAATCATTGACACTAAATTTTTTTACCTTCTTATCTTATTCATTATAAGTCTATGCTTTCTATTACAAAATGGAATCAAACTTAAATAAAAGTAGAACCATTGTACCATATATATTTTTATCATATAATATCGAATCATATCATATTATAAATGATAACCTCATTACCTTGGAACGGTCTTACCCCTAAACTACAATTATATTGTTGATTTATTCAAAGCAATACCACCATTAAATTTTTTGGGTGCATTTCCCGAACTGTTTGAAGCAAAATTTCGTGTAAATATTAGCACAGTTGACAACGTCAAAGTATGGCTTGATGAATTTTCCAATTTACACAAGGTTACCATGTGAGAGACACAAGGTAGAATTATTAAAGGGGTTAAATATATTTTTTCTAAACAGTTTCACTGTGTTCATAGTCACCTGGTAAAGCTTAAGCAAGGACAAAAAACAAAAAATAATCATATGGACATCAACTCTATAGAGAAAAAAAAAAGTGAAATAATTAATACACGAACATGTGATACCAACTGTTCAGCAGTACTCAGTATACAAATACGAAACACATCCGATACTTATTCATGTATAATTTCTATGATATTTCATCACAACCATCCCTTCACATCAAGCCACACTATGAGTTTTCGTCCTATAAGTGATAGAACAAAAGAGGCATTTTTTAAACTTTTTAATACCGAACATAGTCCTGCTAGTGCATACCACACCTATATGGAAGAAATACAATTGAAACATGAAAATGATGAAGAAGTATTGGCTGATAGAGCTATCTGCCCAAATAGACATGATATTTATTACCTTCATAAAAAATTTCTTGATCAGATCGTTGGTGCAAAAAATGGAAAAGACATGTTTAGTAGATTAGCTAAAGAAATTGAAGAATTTAATATAAATGAAAAAGGGTGTGCCTGGATGCAACTATACATTACTCCAACAAATCTTGATCCTGGACAACCATTTATCCTTGTAATTATAACTAATCTAATGAAACGTTGTCATTCTCTGCAACAAGCTGGAGAGCTGGTATATATAGATACTACAGCTGGTCTTGATACCCTTAATATGCCATTGACAATTCTCTCTACGAGTACACCTATCGGAGGCTTACCCTTTGCAGTGATACTTACATCAGATGAAACTACACACACTTTTACAGAGACATTGAATATATTAAAACGTATCATGCCATTGGAAGCATTTAATGGGCGCGGAGCTATAAGTGGGCCAGAGGTTTTTATAACAGATGATTGTAAGCCGAAGAGAATAGCATTACACAATACTTGGGATAAAGCAACCTTACTATTGTGTGCCTTTCATTTTTTGCAAGCAATGTGGAGATGGTTGTGGGATGGAAAACATGAATGATTGCATTATTATAATTGGACATTTGAAGAAGATTGTTTTTGCAAAAACAGAAGTTAAACTTGAAGAAGAATTTAATGCATTAATAATGAATCAAGTATACTTAAAATATCCATGTTTTAAAAAACATTTTGAAATAATGTGGAATCGACGCAGAGAATGGACAATTGCATTTCGTCAACAATTACCAATTCGTGATAATAATACCAATAACTTTGCTAAAAATGAAATCCGTATTATAAAAGACATCATATTTGGTCATATACAAGCATTTAATATTGTACAAATATTCTATTATAGTCAATACAATGGATCTCTACTACACTTGTAAGCTACTTTCTGTGGCTCATAATCGACCAAATAATTTTATTGCGCTTCGTTTTCGGCTTATTGGCTGGAAAATTGGAGCAAAAAATGATATTAAGATTATAAATTATGATTCAATGACATTTGAACATCGAAGCAGTAAAGACCTTAACAAATGGTACCTTGTAGACATGTTACTTGGAATATGCGAATGCAATCCAACAGGGGCACCATACAAACACCAATTCTCAATATCCTTTCATTACCACATATGTAATGTAAATCAGACACCAAAGATGTCAGTAAATAGTAGATATCACTATGCCTACTTGGCATTAGGAGAAAAACGTAGAGAGTTAAGCTTTTACGCAGATCTTCACCAAGAGAAAATTAACCAGGAATTTTTATATCTAGCAATAACCTCAACAAATAATAATTTAGTTGATAATGTAATTAGTGAAAGTCATGAAAATAATAATCAAAACTTTGATGATAAAGAAAATATACTTCCCGGATCCTTTGCTTTTAAATCCTTACAATCCTCAATTAACAAAACCATCTACGAAACAAAAAGTGTTAATAATAATAGTGAATGTAGTAATGAGAACAATGAATGCAGTAATGAAGACGATGAATGCAGTGATGAAGACAATGAATGCAGTGAAAGCAATGAATGCAGTGATGAAGACAGTGAATGCAATAATAAAGATAATGAAGATAACGATGCTACTAATAGTAATGATGGTGACAATGAAACTGGTGAAGAACTTCATCAATTGGCTGTAAATGAATTCTGATGGTTCTGTAATGATTTGGAGAGTCTTTTTGAAGATAATGATCCTGCATTGGATAAAAGTATACGAAAATTTGTTAATGCTTACAAAAAGCGTCGTTTGGTACAAAATACCCATGTTCGTTCAGCAATTGCCTCCTTCTTCCAAACCTGTGACTGGAATGCAAAGCGAGCAAATAGCAATAGCTATCGACATGGAGGTAAAAAAATTAGAGTCCAAGTTGCTTCAACTGCTAGGCGTAAAGAAATTTCAAGTAAAGGGCAAAAAAGAAAGCGAAAAAGAGATCCAGTACAAGATACTAATGAAAATGAAAGTAAAGAGCCAACCCGCTATATTATGCCTACACGATCAAAAAGACCGCAAAAAAAACGTCTGCATAATTTGAATTAGGCCTTAATTGAGAATCAGCCAAATGGTGTTTAATTTTCAAACGATCGTTTTAATAATAGATTATCATTATTGGATTATCGTAATAGTTTGTAGTACATAGTACAAAGTTAGCAATTGAACATGTAATTATTTTCTAAATTAGTAACGCTAAAGATTTTTTCCAAGATGGGTAGCTGTATATAACGATAATACAAATTTAGTATACAATGCATATTGATATTTTTCTCAATAAATAATGCCAAGGATAAAGATTTATTAAGAATCTTGAATAGTCAAAGTATTTTTTATTTTAACTACTATTGAAGCGCATTTGGAATTGACGCATTTTTTTTTACTTTAAAACATGTCTAGTAGTTTTAATTAACCAAAGCTAAATTTACGCTGCTCTGCGTATTGCGTATTAATAAGTATAAATCTTTTTTTTTGTTTTTTTATTAAAAAAAATCG
This sequence comes from Gigaspora rosea, assembly GCA_003550325.1. Lineage (NCBI taxonomy): Eukaryota > Fungi > Glomeromycota > Glomeromycetes > Diversisporales > Gigasporaceae > Gigaspora > Gigaspora rosea. The sequence continues at coordinate 73,832 of QKWP01000411.1, forward strand.
ATAATTGTTTTACTATATATTATATATTGCAATTACTGGTATATATAATAATCTGCTAAACCAAGCATAATTATCGTTATATAGTCTTAAATAAAAAATATTATAATGTGATCATTTCATGTGATTAAAACCAGTACAAAACCAGTATAAAACTGGTATAGATATGTGATCGACATCATATGACCAAAAACTGAGCACAGATTCTATATATGCAATGATACCGGGCGGTGAAGCCGCCCCATTCGCATACTCTAGTTACTATATACTCTTTTTGATTTTATGGTTTTTAAAAACTAAATGATAATGATTTATAAGAAATTGGTCATAAAATGTTCTTAGGAATAAATGATTGGCTGACAACGTAGCGGCACGTTGTAGCCAATCATTTAATATGACAGAACAAATTTGTTGATCAAAATTAACTTTAAACGGTTGCCAAAATCGTTGCGTCACCCATCTTTAACCCGGGTTCAACCCAGGTTGGGTTGGGTTGGGTCAGACCCGGGTCGGGTTTGACATGAGGCAGGTCAGACCCAGGTCGGGTTTGGCATGAGGCAGGTCAGACCCGGGTCGGGTTTGATATGAGGCGAGTCAGACTCGGATCGGGTTTTTACCCAAGTGGGTCTGACCCGGGTCAGGCCCAAACCCGACCCAACCCGACCCATTAAGACCCCTAGTCCAGCTACCTCTCTATTTGGAACTTGCCAAACAGGTTTCAATTGTTCTGGTCCCTTGGATTTGTCTGTATAACTTACACAACTATGCCAAAGCTCCCATTTGAGATAGTAGTACTAAGGTTACAGGTAATATACCTGACCAATTGATGAACAAATGTTACCATAACATAGATCTATTTTTTAATTTGTCTCTAATGGGATTTGAACTCTAAATCTACCACTTGGGAGGTAGGCCTCCGCATGGGCCTAGGTTACCCATGGGTACCTGCGGGTAGGCCCACAAGGGCCGGGCTAGGGTATCAAATCCCAAGCCCTAGGGTATGGGTAAAGGCTCAAAAACTAAGCCCTTATACAAACGGGTAGGGCTTGGGTAGTACCACTACCCGGCTCCTATACCCGCAGGCACCCATTATTTATATTTCATATGAATTTCAGTTCATATTATTGGCTAATTTTTATCGATTTATACTGATACTTGCTACTTAATATCAGATCATAAGGTAGCTGCGTGACACTGTTATATGAAACCAGGTACGTAAGCCTATAAATAAACTCGATTAGATAATTCAAGCACTTTTAAGATTATACATGATTTGAAGAAATTATGGGTAAAGTTCAGAATCAGCAAAGCTCTAGCGTTACATACTTAAACTTCAATACCCATGACAAAAGTCTCTAGACTAGGACTAATTCACCCAACTATCAAACATATAAATTACTGACCTCTTCCCAAATTTCCTAAACCCCAAAGCCTAAACTACACCCGCCAATTACATGAAACCCTAAACATAACAAAGATAGCTAATATCCGTCCATATAACTAAATCGGGCATCATTTTGCAGTATATATTTTAGGTCCTTATACTGTTACTGCAGCTATGGAGTCTAACTATCCACTAATAAGAACTATTGCACTATACACGCACCTGTGGAGCCCAAAAACTGACTGCAAAGAACTTTATACTATCACTGCAGCCATGGATTATTTACCACCCAATATACCGCCCAACCATACCGACGTTACTGATATTTGCAGGTACTGTAGAAATAGGAATCGATTTAGTCAACTAAAAAATTTATATGTAAATTACTAAGTTTAGTTGATTTAATCGACTAAATCAATTCCTATCCTTAATTTGGTGCAGCCTTTTTATTAATAATAATAAGCCCATAAGTACCACGGGTATTCGCAGGTTTTGCAGGCCAGGCTAGGACATCAAATTTTGAGCCCTAGGGTAAGGGTAAGGGCTCAGAAGTCAAGCCCTTACACAGACAGGTAGGGCTAGGGTTAGGGTTCTTAGCATGATAAAAAAATTTGGCATGCCAGATGGCATGCCAAATTCTAAATTTCATGCCAAATGCATGCCAAGGCATGCCATAAATACATGATTTACTTGTTCAATTTAATTGGATAAAAAATTTTTTTAAAATATAAATTGTATCTTTATATATTTATATATTATTATACTTAATGGCATGCCTTTGGACTCAATGGCATGCTATAAGTGGCATGCCAAGGACTCTCATGCCGAGAACCCTAACTAGGGTATTGCCATTACCCGGCCCTACCCGGCCCATGTGGAGGCATATTGGAGGTGACAACCAGACAACTTCTCTATGTCGTCACACCCTAAATATATTATATTATTATATAGTATTATTTTTACATTATTACAAATATTTTAAACTACTTTCGTACTTCATCGCATTTAATTCTATTACTATATACAAAAAACTAGCCCTATACTCTTATTTTCGCTCACTCCACAGTTAGCTATTATTTTCACTTCTTTGTTTTCTATTGTCTTTGCTTTGACTACTACTTTTGTTTTGGCTATAATTTTTGTTTCACTCTATTTTTCTAAATACTCCAAAGTGTAAAAAATAAAAAAAAACATTTCTCAGAAGTAGTGGTATTCTTGCAAATCGCTGGAGAAATCTAGTATATTCTTGCAAAGTCCAAAAAAAGTGCCAAAAAAGTCGCAAAGTGTCGAAGAAGTTAGGAATAAATAAAATAAAATAAAATTAAAAAAATAAGTAAAAAAAAAGAAAAACAAAAAGTGTAAGCAAACTAATAAAAAAAAATAAACAAAGTCCCATATCTTCATTTTTCTAAAGTAAGAATTCACGTTCTTGCAAATTTAGAAATTGTGAAAAGTTCTTGCAAAATGCCAAAAAAGTCGCAAAGTGCCAAAAAAAGTCTGGGTTGGTTTTCTTGCAAAGTGCCAGAAAGTAAGAGTTCTGTTCTCACGAAGTACCGAAATAAAATAAATTAATAAAAAAAAATTTAAAAATAAACCAAAAAAAAACAAAAACAAAAAATACGAAATGAAAAAATAAATAAAGCAAAACCTTGCAAGAACTTGCAAAAAACTTTATAATTTGTTTGCATGTATTTATTTACAGCAGACTTTAACTGATTCTCATTAGGATAAATCACTACTTGAATAATTTTTTTTGCAAAAAATTATGAAAACTTGTGAAAACTTGCACACATTTCTTTAAAGAGCATTCCCAAAAATTTAGAAATTGCTGGGAAAATCAGTTGAATGTTCTTGAAAGTTTCAGAAGTCATAGTTGGCATGTGCAAGGTTTCGAAAAGTTGTTTGTTTTTCTTGTAAAATGCTGAAATAAAAATAAAATAAAAAAATTAAAAAATAAATAAATAAAAAAAAAATAAAAAAAACAAATGAAAACAAAAAAAACAAAACAAAAACAAAAAATGAAACAAAAATAAAAAATGAAATAAAAACAAAAAAGTGAAAAAAAACAAAATAGAAGATACAAACTAAAGATCTAATCTGATTTTGTAGTACAGAATTTGAACATCAATGAACTATTTCGAACTATATGAATTCAAATTTGATAAATAGTTATTGCTTTTAATTTTATTTATTCATTCTTAGATTTTTTTCAAACAATTTACCTTAATGTAATTTGATAGTAATTGAGATAATGCTCAATTTTTACAATTAATCAAAATAACAATTGTGATTGTTACTTGGGCAAACCAGTAGCAAACCATTCTTGCTTTATTAATTATTATTATGTTTTCAGCAAAAAAGAAAAAAAGATGATTAACAAATATAACTCGAACAAATATTTTATATGTTGTTATAGCAATAATATTTACAACTTTTTGCACCTTTAGCTTTGAACAAACCCAATACAAACAAATAATAAAGTATTTGGATACTATAAAATTTTTTAGTAAAAAAAAATAAAAGTAAAAAATAAATAAAAATTGTTACATTTGATATAAAGTTAGAAGAATAAATATTGGCATGTATGCTTTTGGTCTTTTTTAAATTTTTTATTAGCCATAAGAGTTTCTAATACAAAAAGCAACATAATAACTTTTGACAACTATAATTTGCTAAAGATCTATAATAGAAAAACAAAGTGTTTAAACAATCTCTTTTTTTACTCTATCAATAAGTAGTTTTAGCTAATTAGCATTAACTTAATAAAAAAAAAAGGTGGTTGTATCTCTAGACTTTTTTCAGTGAAGTAGCAATTCACTTGATCAGTTTTTTTTTGATCCCTGACCATTTAAATTTGATTTTTGAGCAATTGATTTAGGCACTTGAAAACACCTTTAATCTATCATAATTAAGTTATCAAGTTTATAAGGTAATCCACTCTATTTCCACAAACTTTTTTTGGCTATATACAAAATTTTTTGAAAAATAAATATGTTTTTATAAATTATATATATATAATCTATAATTTATTTATTATTTAAATATATAAAAATTAAACCAAATTTATAAGTATAATTTTTTTTTACTTAATAAAAAAATATCCTATAAATTTTATAAAAATTTAATGGTTGTTACCTATTTCCACAAATAGTAAAATAGCTTTTGATCCATTAACCTGTTTTGAATGATTTAACTACCAAAATGTTCATTTCAATAAGACAATTCAAATGAGCCTAAAATCATCAAAATCTAATCACAGGATCCCAAGATCGTTCAACTTTTGTGTAATATTATTAGTATTATTTAAAAATTATAAAATACTATTAAAATCGCTATTAAAATCACACAAAAGTTGAACGATATCGGGATCCTGTGATTGGATTTTAACGATTTTGAGTTTTTCAGAATCGCCTCATTGAGATAAACATTTTGGTAGTCAAAATGGGCAAGTAGATCAAAAGTTATTAGCAATTCTATAAATCTGTTTATGTACTAAAATATCTAAATTGAGAACAAACCTTTAATAATCTTGGGATTCTGCGATCAAATTTTAGCAGTTATGGGCTTGTTTAAAATGTTTAACTGAGGTAATTGTTTTAATAGTAAAATCACCTAAAATAAGCTAGTGAATTAAAAGATATTCGCTGTTTGCGGAAATAGGGTGGATTATCTTATATTTATAGTCTTTATATAATATATTTTATTTAATTTTATAACTTTAATATATAAATAAAAAAATATTTATACAAGGAAATTTGTATATAATATATTTTAAATTCTATCTAATTCACACCATGGTAGTATAATGGAAATTCTGTATATTTTAAAAAAAGCGGTCTAATATATTAATATTCGAAAGTTAACAATTGACATCTAAACATTGAACTTCAATTTCTGAATGCCGAATCTAAATTTGAATTGGTAAACTGGAAATCACGTAGAGTAAATATTTGAAAGCTTTCATTTCACTTCTCTCATCTTCTCTCAGCTTTTCTCAGCTCGGGCCAATTACTATTTGTGATTATATATAGTGTATATATTCATTATGCATATTTCTATCTGACGCATAATTATAAACTGATTGATCTGACGTAACTTAATTTTTCAACGCCTCTTCGAATTTTGCATGACATTTAGATACATGCATATAATGACGATATTCTCACTATATATCTATATTTGCATAATAAAATCAGTGTGATTACGTATTTCAAAAAAAAATTTAATTATAATCGAAACATAATTGTTAATATTGTATGCATAATAGTCTTTACATTATGCAACGAAAATGATACGTACAAAAATAACATTTTCATTATTACATAATGATCGTAAGGATTTGCCTTCTGCATGAGCAAAAACCAAAAAAGTATAAAGATTTAAAACTCCAATCTTTTTCTCCAAGGAAAAAAAAAAGATCAAAATAAAGGAAAAAAAAAATAAACAAATGCAATCCAAAAAATATTATTAAAAATCTTTTTTTATTTTCCTTTTCTCTTTAATGATTATTGTTTCAATTTTCACCATTCCTACAATTTCTGCACCGAACCAATTACACCTCTTAAAAAACGATATATCTTCGGTGTTCCACTTTCTTCTGGTTTTAGATTTGGTGGACTTGGCGGCTTAGGATTTGGCACTTTTGGCACTGGTTTTGACACTCGGTTTGGTTTTGGTACTGGTTTTAACACTCGGTTTTGGTTTTGATACTGAATTTAATGAGTTCGGAAATTTCAACACAACAGGTGGCGCGTTCATTAAACGCGATGGCGTTGATGATAGGCCAAAACGCGATGAAAGTAATAAACAAAAACAACTAATAAGCAAAAACGCGATGAAAGATATTTTTCCCGCCAATGCTATTTCTTTTATACCCTTTGCTGCAATTGGTGGATTGGTGGATTGGGTCCAACTGAACTAGGTCTAGTATTAGGAAGGCTTGGAATTATTTAAGGTTTGACCAATACATAAAAATTAATTTTTTGTATATATTATTAAAAAAACAAACGTAGATTAAAAAAATATATATATATAAATTAGTAATATTAATTATATATTAATAATTATGATAATAAAATATTCAAAAAATTTCCTTTTATTAACCTATTTTTATCGTGAATAACATCTTTATGAAAAATATTATACTCACTGGAATATATCAAGTAAAATTCGAAAGATTAGACCAAACTAATCCAATTTAGTCGATATATTATATATATATATTAAATTTCGATATTATTTTTTATACTGTAATAATAGCTTACTATGATCAAACTACCAAATAACTACAACATATAATATTATAGTTTTTAGAAATTGAAGCCCATTTTGTTAATGACTTTTGGTATAGTTAAAAAAAAAATGAAATTGTGTTACGCTGACTGAAATATGTTATGCAAAATTCTACAACTTAATAATTTAATTCAAAATTTGCCACATCTTAAAAAACTAACTATATTTAGAATATATATAAAGATTGATTTTACTTAGTACAAGAACATTTGAAAATGTGTTACAGTTAGGGATATCAAGCCATATAAAGTTTACTATATTGATATCGTCCAAACTTATTCTAGTTAGTTTATTTGATTTTCAAATTGAATAAACAGTAATTTTTAAGGATAATCAAAAATCTGGTGATTCTATTCATTTTTAGCAAGACTTATAAAAATTACAATGTATTTTTTTTTAAACGTGTAGAATTAATGAACTAATTTATTCTTATTTAAACAAAATGCGTATTTTCAAAAAGTAATTTCGAAATAGATTCTTTTATCATTATAATATATCTGCAAATTTATAATATACTAACCATAGTCAACCTCGAAATAACGCACATAGGCGTATTCATAGACGCGCATGTATGCTGTAAATGCATAGTATTGTGTCCGGAACTAAATTTTATTTGGGATGGTTATTTTTGTATTTACGTAAAATGTATCAAAATCGTAATTTTTTGAGTGTGGCGGACAAACTTTTTGCAACACTTTATATAGTCCAGTACGTATAATTCAACCGGCAAAACTAAATTAAACATTGCTATTTCCATAAACTAACACTTTCATACGCACGTACATACATGCGTACGTAACTATTCTGCAGCTTGCCTCGTCAGTATATATTACAATTTTAACAAATAAAGAAATGATTATTGAAGATGTATATATAGTTAATTTTTTATGTACATAATTTTATTACGTAGTCATTTTAAATTGCTAATCTCGTACTAATCGATAACAAACAATTATAAATACATTGAGTAATATAAATACAATTTAAATGTTAAGTCATGAAATTGCCTGTTCATATGACTTTAATGACAAGTCACATGTTCTATGTATTGTCCTTTGGATTAATTATGAATCTTAATTATGAATCGTAAAATTGTTTTTTTCGCAGTGAATGAAATTTATAAAAGTTCATAATTTTCCTCGCCAACAATAGCATCATCCTCATCCATTATTATCTCTTTAAGATCATCATCCGAATCATCATGAAACACTTCTGCATCTACAAGAGTATTTGGCATCTCACTCACAGACTTTGTGCTCAACCAAGTTTCACGCACTGGGGAAATATTCAACATAGTGAAAATTGGGAATTGTAAATTCATTGTCTATAAAAAGAAAAAAAAAAAAAAAGTTAAATAGTATACTTAAAAGAATATTTATTTTATAAAGGTTTTAAAGTTACCTGTTCAGCTCGTTCGCAAAGGTCATCAAAATCTTGAGGTCTTTGACACAAAAATCCCAAAAGCATCGAAGGATCCATTTCACTGATGTCCATTGTCCGAACAATGGTAGAGTGGTAATCCTTAATAAATAAATATTAAATATTATTATCAGTTAAGATGTGTTAATCATCATAAAAATGATTATTGCACATACGGATTAAAGTATCAAATTACATACTTCAATCGGAAATTCTGTGGTTCTATTGAGATTTATCGCTGGTCGGACAAAGTGTGGATCAAGATATAGGAGCTCATCATCTAACCATATATGAATTAATTAAGCGATTGTAGATTATCGATGATAAAAATGTATTATATATAATATTTCATATGCATACCTTGAACGGCTACAAAATATAAAGACTTTCTTGGTCTACCGCCTGCGATTCCCAAGAATTGAGGGAATGTAAACAAAGTCTTGAAATTATTGCATATCGAAGAATGTATTAATAACTAATATATTTTTTAATTATTAATATTTATACCATAGAATTTTTTTATGTATAAATACCTTCAAGTTTCCAAAATAACATGGATTAAATCTATCGGTACCCAACCTAAAAAATTTAAAATTATAAAAATTTTTATTCCAAATTATTATAAAACAATAAAAGAAAAAAGATTAAATACAAACCTAACAGAAAGTAATATAAGTATAGGTTTCCGTTCCTTTTGTTCATTGAATAAATCTATCACCTCTGTCCTATATATGGTGTTATCTGCTGGAATGTGAATAGTTAGCGGACATTCTTTATGATTCAAAGATAATCTCCTGTAATAAAGTTTATTAAAAACAATGTCAAATAATTAATACAGAATATAAATGATAAATGTGAATTTTTGAAATTAATCCTACTTTAATACGTGTGCTACTGTAGCAGGACCAAACCAATCTCCAATCTTCTTATCCAATGCAATTCCTGTACGTGCAATATTATGAATAGAATAGTATTGTTCAGGCTCCGGACCATCCATAAACCATCGTAAAATCTTTTAAATATATATAAAATTTATAAGAAATATTAAAATAAAAATCAAATTAGGAATATGATCGATAATTGGTCTATATTTAATTATAATACCTTTCGATATATGAATTTATCAGATTCCTTTTGGTCATTATGTAACCTCCAATCTATATGAAAAAATGGCAACAAGATAAAAAAAAAAAAAAATAAATAAATTTTTTTATAAAAAAAATGTATATCATAATTTTACAAAATATAATTGTATAATTGTATTATATCAATTATATCATATCTACCTCTTCCTAAAAGAGACCACAAAAACCCTTGAGCTAATAAACTCTGACCAGTTCTATGCATACAACCCCAACCTGTATCGGTAGTATGAAAAGCTGGCTCGATAGGAAGAAAATCTTTTCGATAACAACAAAAAATTCTTGATTGAAAGTCCAAACAAAAGTCCATCAACTTTTTCTGGTTTGGTGACAATGAGCCAAGTGAGTCAGGTTTATAAAGACTAGTTGGTGTAGATATTGATTGAAATGAACTAGTTGATCTAACAGATCCAGCATCAGATATCTTTCTTTTATGTAAAACATCTGTGTTAACTTGTAAATCAGCTTGTCGTGATCGCATATTATCATCCGAGGCATCTTTAACGTTGTTATTATTTAAATCAAAATATTTAATGTCTTTGTGTGAAACTGACTCTCTTGTCACAGTTTCCACAGAAACATTATCACCAGAAAGTGCTTCCGGTTCAACTTCTTCTGCTCTTGAATTGAAGTCGCCGCCATCACTCTCTCCAGAGCTATATATTACATCTTCGGTATATAAAACTTCAGGGATTTGATTTCTAGAATTATCAATATTTTCTAAACTTTCATATTTAAGTCTTGACTCATTTCCAGAAAATTTAGAATCCAAATCACCTTCTAATTCTACATGTGGATATAATTTTCGTGAAGAATTACCAAGTTTATTTTTCTCCTTACCAGAGAAAATTCCTGCAAAAGTCATTCGACGAGGTTTTTTTGATTTTGATGAAATAACACCTTGAGCGGTGGAATTTGAGGGTTCAACCCCTTGATTTGAATTTGAAAAATTACGTAAAAAATTTGGTGAAATTATTGAAGATCGTTTTGGGTTTGGCGCTTGTAAATGATTGTTTGGAGAGGAGAGCATTGAATTATCAGTTTGAATTATGGATGAAGATTTTGAATCCATTTGTGAAATATCTGGTGAATCAGACTTTTTGTTGAACGAAAATGAATTTAACCGTCTACCACCTTGTCTATGATACACAGGATTCGAAGATCCAGAATTAACACGATTCTCAGTATTTGAACGTAATGAATCTGGAAAAGATTTAGTTTCAGGTGGAGGAGATTTTTGGGAGAACGATAATGACCTTAAACGTTGGATAACAATATTTGGTCCCGTCAACGACGAATTAGGAGCTATTCTTGGTGTTACTTTTGAATGAGGTATAGCTAAATGTTGCCCGTCAACATTATACGCAGCTTGTGAAAAAGAACGAGACTTGCCTAATTTATGTGATTGAATAGAATCATCATTTTGGTGACGATCCTGTGTTGAAGTATCATCATAATCATTATCTTCTTCAGATGATCCAAACACTAAATTTAAAAATGAAGACGCCCGACTACTTCTAGCTTTTTCATTATCAAGCTTCGGAAGGTTGACGGACCCGCAATCCTCTATAAAGCATATAACCATCAATTACGCGAAAAGGCAATTATATTTGGAATACGGATCAATTAAGCTTTAATTTACCCGGAAATTTATATTCTATTCCAAGCATCCATATAGAATTTGTTGAATAAATTTGTTTGACCCTTGATCTTTCATCTGATTTCATATATTGAACAAGTCTCGTGTTATAAAACCAATGCCTTTATGGAAAAATGTGTTTAGTTGTTGACATAAATGAATGAGAAACTAAGAAAATAAGAAACAAAATCAACGAATATTTTATTTGAATAGAATCCCCGAACATAAAAATAACAGTTATTCTTTTACATATTTCGATTTTTTTTCTTTTTTTTCTTTTTTTTTAATAAAAAAAAAAAAATCAATCATATAAGACTAACCCCATTTTTTGTAGAAGCTCGGTTGAAGAATTTTTTGGTACATCACAATCACTAGGAAGCTCTTCGCCATTTATTTCCTCGGGAGGTGAACTAGGTGTAAAAGTACTTTGCACAGTAGAAGTAGAAGAAACTTCAGCACGCAGAGAATCTACGGAAAAATCGTCAACACTATCCCATTCTTCTTGTCCTGTCATCGTAGGTGGAGACGATGGTGGTGTAAAAATTTTTACAATAGGCTGTATTTGTTGTGACATTATGAAAAAAAAGTTTGTTAACTAATATACACGCTACTTGAAAAATAAAGTTTTTTGAAGTTCCAGGTTATAACTTGTATTAAGAAAAGTTAAAATTTTACATTTTTGACGCATTTAGTTGTGTAAATACATTATATTGAGTCACCCAAGTGGCTTAGTCACTGCCGTCCAAAACATGTGACTAAAAAACATGAAAAGTTTCACAGCATACATCAATATATCAGATATAGAGTATTAAGAGGCGCGAAAGAAATCCGTGCATATATACAGTATATACGAATTAAAACTCATTGAATTAGCCTTTTATTCCATTAATGTATACTACTAAATTTGTGAATTTTTGTCGGTTTACATTTTAGTGTTTAAGAATGGGGATCATTCATACCTAATATATGCGGTATGTTATACAAACGATTTTTACCTAAATAGTTTATTCTTTCTAATATTAAATCCAAAAATATAAATACTGTATGCTTTCAGTCCATCCAAAAAGGTTTTGAAATCTTTTATGAAAAAGTTCTTATTCTTGTCAACTTTACTAGGCTTAAAGTTACGAAAATAATACAAGAATGTTTAAGAATGTTTCATTTTAGTAGTACTAATTACATATTATAATTATCATTAAATAGTTGTGTGACAAATTTTAATTCATATTGTATACTTTTGTGTACTTTTGTATACTTTCGTACTTAAATTTCTAAATTTTGTTTTACATTAAGTATTTATTACCTTATAAAGCAAATCTTGTACTCTGTTATTAATAAGGTTTTCAGGCTTTCAAGTTTTTCGAAAACTTTATGATAATTTAAGATACATTTAATTAAGATTCATTTAATAGTAGAGTGTGTCATCTAGTTGCATCAAGTCCGTCATTTTATACTTTTTAAGTAATTTGTGGGATAATGCTACAGTATTTAACTTTTAAGGGAACGCCTAAAGCATAGTGCAGTTGTGTAATTTAATTATAACGTAATTATGTTCCAAGATAGGTTTAGGCATAATCTTCTTGATATAGCCACAATCTTTATATAGTTTTATAAAGTGCAAAACAGCATTAGTATTCACTATTCATAAAAACATTAACTTAATTTAGTCCAATATAAAAATCTACTATATATATACTTTTTTTATATAAAAATGCAAAATTTTAAATTTGTAATTATACAAAGACATCTAACTAAAAAAATGCGGTTTTTTTTTTTTGGCAGCAGATATTATAATAATTAAAGATAGAAAGAATACTGTATTGTCAAATATCATCTGATACCGTAAAGAATATAGAAAATTTCAAGTCTAAGTATATGCATATAACCAATTAGAGATAACTAAATTTCTCAAAAAAAAAAGTTAACCAGCTAATATCTAATATTACTGTATTAAAGTAATATCAAATCTATATCAAAAATTATATCGTTTTATAAGTTTCTTATAACAATCCGTCAATAGAAATAAGACAAATTAATATTTCAAAAAAATCAATGCCTTAACTTTATAGTTTATATCTTAATTAATTTTGAAGTTATCTTGATGGATTAATATATCAAAGAAAGCTTAAATCTTTAGCTTTTTTTGATTAATTTATTAGGCCAGCTTCAAAATCCATCAATACATAAGCTATGATAATTAAAATATTAATTTTTTTTAAAATATCAACCTGCCTTATTTGGGTTTTTCTAAATATCTCTGGCCAGAGATATATAACTTATATATCTCTGGCCTATTGACCAATCAAAATAAGCGAAGGTCATGTGAACCACTTTTAAGAACCATCAGGTGATCGGAAGAGACTGTGTAACCCGACATCTGACCACACTTTACTAACTTGGTTGTGCATTAATGATCGAACCGATTAAAAAACTTTAAAATTAAAAAATTACTAATACACAAACTAAGCGATTTTATATATTTATTTCTTATATTTATATATATTTTTATATTTATTTATGATAACTTACAACAAAATAAATCCACACTTACATAATCACGTGCTACTATTGTACTATCTAACTTACCACTAAACCCGGATAATTACTAT
>QKWP01000411.1:94951-105448 GCA_003550325.1 Gigaspora rosea
ATATGGAGTGCTCCGTATTAAAAGGGCCCATTTTTACAATTTTTTGAAAAATGAGTTTTTATCAAATTCATGTAAATTTTGACATGACTGATATTTTTCAATTATTAATGAAAGTCGATTTGCATAATAAAAAATCAAGATAATGTAAAAAGAAAAATTACATGAGGCTGCGTAGAGCCAACACGTCACGAGATTATCCGATAGTCACATGCCGTCTTTAACCAATCAAAATAGTGAAATTTAATTAATCCCGGATCAGTCCGAAAATCAAAACAAGTGGTTAAGCTCGATTATCTCAAAATGAGATAAATGTAAAAATGGGCCCTTTTAATACGGAGCACTCCATATGTATATACAAATTTTGCATTAATTATTTGTACTGATTAAATGTAACGAAAATTGGAACGAATAATTATGAGCATTTTACCAAAAATTACTTATCTGTTATCTGACAAGAGTGCGCGCATAATATTATTATGGTACAGTAAAGTGTTGGCAGGTGATAAAAACAAAGGTAACAGGATTAGGGAGTCTCTCTGTAATACGAGATAATGAATGTCTAAATCAGATTTTTTTTGACCCTTCGTATTGAAAGTTGGCCTTGCGAACGATAACTTCCCGATTATTATTTTGATATGACATATTGATTTTTCTATATTTATTTGTTGAACAAATTTTCCAAATATTTGCTCAAAATCCAAGTAAATCCAACCTAGATATCAAAAGTATATGAGATGTTACGTATTAAAAAAGCCCATTTTAAATATACGCGAAATAACGCACATGGGCGTTATTTCGAAAATTGCATTTTCTTAAAATAGCATGTTGGTTTCGAAATAACGCTCATGTGCGTCCCAATATAACGCACACTCCAAATGCCGAATTAATAATCTGCTGAAATAACGAATTCAAATAACAAGCAGAAATAAGAATTTTTTTAGTCAAAAAATCTGACTTAGATCGGAAAGGCTACATATAAAATTAAGAAATACAGGTTTTTTATGCATCACACATATATAGCGCACAATTTTTTAGAAATAAGACCTTTACCCCGAAATAACGCCCATGCGCGTACTCGAAATAACGCGCATCCCCTCGAAATAACGCGCAGGTGCGCGTTATTTCGAGTAAATACGGTAAACAATTTTGATTACCGTATTTTCGCGAAATAACAACTACCGGCACGTTATTTTGAGTACCTAGGTATATGCGCGCGTTAATTAGAGTAGTTATTTCGAGATAAGGATTGATTTTTTAATAAACCTGTTTTTCCAAATAACGAACAAGTGCATTATATATAAGTAGCTGTGCAAAGAGAAAATTGATACTTATATCACAGATACTGTATATATGGGGTTCGCGTTATTTAGAGACGCGCATGGGCATTATTTTGAAGCCATACTATTTTAGGGAGACGTAATTTTCTAAATAACGCCCATGCCCGCTATTTCGCCTCTATATACTTAAAGTTTATTTTGTAAATTTTTTTATTTTATAATTAGTTCTTGTAACTTTTAGCAAATTTCTTTATTGAATGTTTATCTATTTAAAAATCAAAAAAAAAAAGTCAAAATGGGCTCTTTTACATAATACGTAACATCCCATATAATAACTAGTTCAACTAGTTATGATTCAAACGAATCCCGTACTGAGTCAATGTAATTTTATTCTATCTACTTAACACCCTAACCAAAACTTTTCATAACTGTAATTTACATACCCTTATATATCTGATACAAAATACAAACTTATATATCTTAATAAAAAATATTTGAATCATAGCGTCTCATGACAATCCCGTATGTGCTAGCAGGATGAATACTTTTCGAGGTTACGCTTTTTATCAATTGTGCTAATACTTAAGTTACATAACTATATAATCATTATTACAGTTCATACGGTTTTACTGCAACCGTAACCGTATATCATCGAAACGATTCGGTTGCTGTAGGATTTTCTGAATGTAATTTTCCTGAAAAACATAATACAGTTGACCCTCAAAATCGATCCTGTCAAAACCGATAACCTGCTATAATCGGTCAAAAGTTGATCCACCAAGTCTGTTTCTAACATAGCTATTTGACCTCTCAAATTCGATAACCTCTCAAAACTGATACAAAACCTGTCCACCATGCATACCGATTTTGAGAGGATCAACTGTACCCGACTAAACCGATCATCATTGAAGTCAATGCCCTCCATAACTTTGTTAGGGTTAGTGATACCTAACGAAACTATTTTTGAAATGACGAAACGTTTCGTCGCGCCACTCGTTTACGATTGAAAAAAACCTCATTCAAAAGCTGTTTAGGTTTAAAAATTCAGGCTCTGAAAGTAACACCATATGAACATTTGTGTGACGTTAGGCCAGGGCCGATGATTTTCTGCGGTGATAAAATGCCAATTCCGTCCGTGATAAAGGATGGATTCTGCAAAATTCTGCGATTTGGCCAGAATTATATAAAAATTGACGTTAGCCGGAATTACAGTGGTTGCAGATCTTAATTCAGGCCAAAAATTTAAAAATGATCGCCATTTTTATTTTATGAGCCATTCCGTGATTTTCTGCAAAATTCCGTAGAAAATCATCGCCCCTGCGTTAGGCATTGAGTTGACAAATCTATTTTTAGATTTTGCCGATTTTGTTAAAAAGTTTTTAAACAGCTGTCTTTAAATTTTATTAATTGATTATATTTTCGTTATTACCAGTTAGTTAATGAGCTGTCGAAGAGTTCACAGTATTAAATAAAAAAAGATTTGGCGTTAAAAAATATATCCGATTATTCGAAAAAAGGACAAATTCCTTGGTTTCTACTTTTGACCGCCCATATGAACTTAATTTTTGTGACTTCAAGAAAAAATTAAACGATGTCCGCCAAAATAATGGCTGAAATAACAGAACAACCTCCTTCCACTCCGAACGAAAGGATCCTAGAAAGATTATTAGGTTCTACTGACCAGGTATAACAATGATAAACAATGATGTTTTTTTTAGTTATTTCATGCAAGACCATTGGAGGTGATTTGTGTTATAAAACGTTTCATATATGTTTTCATTAGGCATGTTTAAAATAAAAGGAGATTGAAGCTACTGTTAAGGGTTTTTCTACGTAGGGAGAATGAATGGTCGTTAACAGTTTATATTTTATTATCAATAACACAAGAATTATATAAACATATTATTAGGATTCTGATGAAGATAATGAAGATAATTTATTTGGGGACGATGATTGGGAGATTTCATTTGATGAAGTAGATGGTAAGCAAATTCATTTCAAATGTGTTTAATAATTTAAACAACTGCTAATAACAATATAGATCACATTTCTGAATTCCAGGAAGATGAATTTGTACGCGAGGCATTTGCAAAGGTGATATACTTCTTTCATTAATTAAATAACACAAGTGAAATAATTGATATACATCTTTCATTAATTAAATAATACAAGTGAAATAATTCTTTGTCAACTTTCTTTTAGGGCATGGATCTGCGAGAATATGCACAAAACATAGAAAAAGAATTGAGTAGAATCGAACGGGAACATGAAATAGATTGTATCCTTTAATTATTTATAAAATCTGGTTTATTATCAGTAATGCATAATATCTTTGACCATTTTTTATGATACAGATATTAATCAGGCTAAAAATTTCATAGAACTTCATAATCAAATCCAAGTAATGAATTAATAAATGTTTGGTTTACAATTTAACGAATAATTGAATCAATAATCTAATAATATATTTTTCATAAGTCGTGTGATCAAACTTTAGCAACAATGGAAAATATGCTAAGTGTTTTTCAAATGGATTTGGGAAATATTAGCACAGAAATCCAAACATTACAAGATAAATCATTTTCAATGAACATAAAACTCAAAAATCGAACAGTATGTATTTTTAAAAAGTTTGTATATATATGCTTTTTATGTTACAAAGTAAAAATTAAAAAGTTTTATTATTAGGCTGTAGAAAAAAATTTAAGCACAGTTCTGGAAGGGACTGTAATATCACCATCCATGATAAAGTAAATTATTATTTGAGAATGGGATTACAGAATTAGCACAAACATTAGTTAATGTTCTTCATAATTCATTAGGGTAATTACAGAGGATGATGTTGACGAAGCATGGCTAGCATATTTAATGGAACTTAATAAAAAGATGACCTACGTGAAAAATGGACAAACCAATAACATTAAAGCGATTAGAGATGTCGGTCCAGAATTGGAGAAATTGCGTTTAAAGGCATTTTTACATTTAAAATTTCAGGAATTTGATATATTATTGGGAAAATCTTTAGAGGTTTCTAATTCTTGATAATTTAATTTAGGCAACCGAGAAAATTCGAGACTTTCTTTTGAACAAAATAAGGTCACTTCGTATACCAAACACAAATGTTCAAATTCTACAGCAATCCGTTTTGCTGAAATATAAAGCGCTTTATCAATTCGTGATAGAACGATATAGTGATGTTGCATTTGAGATAATGCATAATTATATAAATACTATGAGATGGTACTTTTTCAATCATTTTGAACGATATAATCGAACTTTGCAAAAGCTTCAAGTGAGTTATATTTCCTTTCTTGGAATTTAAATTTGGGTTTATTGGGCTTTCCTTTGATTTGGTTACTTTTAGAATCCAATTGGAGATAAATTTTCATTGATTGGATATGATGAAAATACCAGAAAAGGTATTAATTATTATTGATTATCAAATCATATTATTTAAAATTGAATAATGCTCATTAAAGTATTTGTAAAAATAAAATTTATTATGTTTTCTAGGTGGTCTATTTGGATCTGGAAAAATTGCTTTACAAGACAAAACAAATATGTTTGCATTAGGCAATAGAATTGATACACTACGTAATCAAGATGCTGGTGTAATATTGGTCCATGTTGCTGAGAATAAGAATCAGGTATCTTAATAGGATATATCGGATGTTTATAACAAAATAACAGATAATGATACTTTTGTTATGTAGAAATATCCATATGAAGCATTATTTAGGAGCTTTAATTTGACATTTATTGATAATGCTAGTTCGGAATATCTTTTTATTGTGGAATTCTTTGCCAAGGATGACAAACCAAACGTTGATTGGGCAAAGGATATTTTTGCTGAAATTTTTGATACAACCATCAAAATGGGTTTGGTTCGTATATATAGTTATCTTCGTTAATAAACTTGGTTTTTGATAATGATTTTATTAACGAGTTTTTTCATTGGATAGAATTCCACCAAACAATATGTAGAAACTACTTACGATGCCATTGGTATACTTCTATGTATTCGGCTCAATACACAATTTGCATTAGAATTACAACGAAGACGTGTTCCTGCTCTTGAAGGATATACCAATCAAACAAATATGCTATTATGGCCGAGATTTCAAGCCATTATGGATACTCAAATTGAAAGTGTAAGAAAGGCTACAAATAAATTAGTGATTAAGGAAGTTCATCCACATCATGTAAGTCATGATATAATGTATTTTTATTACAATATTCTATATTTTACATAAATCTCGTGATTTTTACAGATAACTCGTCGATATGGAGAATTTTCAGCATCTATATTAATACTTAATGAAGATTATAATGATCCAATTTTATCAAATAACCTATTGAGATTAAGAAATGAGGTGGAACAATTTCTTGAAAAAACGGCAGAAGCTTTTGATGAACATAAAAATAGTTTGATATTTCTTATTAATAATTATGATTTGATAATTACAATTTTAGGAGTAAGTGTTTATATTTTAAGCTTATAATTAAGCTTTTTATTGAACAATCAAATGTTAATCTTTTCATTACCAGGAAACTGGAGGGAAAGCAGTTGAGACTGAAGTCAATCATTTTAGAGAACTTTTGAATAGTAAAATATCGGGATTTGTGGAAGAGGAATTACAGCCTCATTTTAATAGTTTAATATCTTTCATTAAACAAATAGATCAAGGAATTGATATTACAACCATTGAGTCAGGTATGTTATTTAATTCATAAATTTATTTTATATTATTAAGTTTATAAAAATTTAAATTTCTTATGCATTAAATTACATAAAATCAGATGTTTTTGATCAGATTTCTTCAGATTTTGCAGCAACTTGGCGTCAATCTATAACTTCTATTAACACTTCAGTGATTCAACATTTTACGAATTTTAAAAATGGTACATCCATCTTACATGCAGTTTTAGGACAATTAATACTTTATTATACAAAATTTTGTAATATTCTTGAAGAAAGAATGAATGATGGCAGTATAAGGATCAAACACCAACCTGTTGGAGTACAGAGTGTTATGGTAGAGATAAAAAAATTTCGCAGTAATTTTTAAATTACATAATTTACATCTTGTATTTATTAGTGTTAATACAAAAATAATAAAGCACTATACTTAAGGATATGTTAAATGTAAATTTATTTTATGAATCTTTTAATATTTTTAAATTTTCTCTACCAAGACTTGAAGATTTCTTATATCACATTTAGGGTTTGGGTCGGGCCAGGTATCTCAAAAATTTAAGCCCGAGCCCATAAAAAATTTTATAAGCCCGAGCCTGAGCCCAGCCCAATGAAAGTTATGGGTTTGGGCCGGGCTGGGATACTTCAAATTATGGTCCGGCTTAGTCTAACCCGACCCGGCCGGCATTTTATAAAATTTTAATTACAGCTGTATTCATAACGATAAACTCCTGAACAGCTAAAAATTTTCAACCCAAATTGATAAGTTATGAATGTTGAAGTGGAATCAAAAAACTTGTCATTTCAGTCATTAAATCGATTAGTAAGGGCATAAATTAAAATTGTTCTAATTAGCTAAAATAAAAAAATTCGTATTGCAAAAGTTTGAATTACACAGGTTAGAAGGCAAAACTTAGATTACTAGCTAATTTTTCTGAATGGCTATAAATAATACATACGAAAACTTTCCTTAAGTCTGCTAAATATAAATGTTAATGATGATATATTGATTTATTTTGGTCTCTAGTACTTAAGTCTAAAAAACAGCCTTTACCGGTATTTTAATTGACCATATAAGCGAATAAGTCTATAATTAAAGCTCTATTAATAAGTCTTATATGGAGTCTTTGCCTTGAAAATGACCTTACGGACTATATAGATCTTATAAATGATTTCTAGCCATCCAATAATCCAATTCAAATATTTGTTTTTTTTTGTAGAACTCACTAAGCTCTACAAAATAAAAAAAGTTTATTTAAATTGGATTATTGGATGGCTAGAAATTTTAATTTTATTTATAAGATCTATATAGTCCCATAAGGTCATTTTCAAGGCAAAGACCCCATATGTCAATCTAGCATTCTACTTGAAAAAAGAAAATTATGAAAAGAAAAAAAAAGGCTGCCAAAAAAAAAAAAAAGGCTACCGTATTTACGCGAAATAACGCACATGGGCGTTATTTCGAAAATTGCATTTTCTTAAAATAGCATAACGCTCATGTGTGTCCTAATATAATGCACACTCCAAATGCCGAATTAATAATCTGCTTAAATAACGAATTCAAATAACAAGCAGAAATAAGAATTTTTTTTAGTCAAAAAATCTGACTTAGATCGGAAAGGCTATGTATAAAATTAAGAAATACAGGTTTTTTATGCATCACACATACATAACGCACAATTTTTTTGAAATTAGACCTTAACCCCGAAATAACGCCCATGCGCGTACTCGAAATAACGCGCATCCCCTCAAAATAATGCGCAGATGCGTGTTATTTCACGTAAATACGGTACCAAAAAAAAAAGGTCACCAAGAAAAAAAACTACTGTAGAAAAAAAAATTCCCAGAAAAAAAAAATTGCCAGTTTAATTCTGACTCACTATTTAACCAATCTTGATTGCAAATTAACATTTCAATTGATTCCGGGGTAAGGTTTGACCAATAGTAGTCGACAAGTCTTTTAGTTGTACTAAACATCTAAATATAAAGTATAAATTAGTTTATAGTTGAAACTAAAAATAATACATAGACAATAAATTAAGTTACAAATATTACAAATTCAGATGCTACAGAAGTTAATGGAATCATGAGGATATCTTGTGCCATGGCTGATACTGAAGAATATTTTGGGCCATTTAATTTCTACCAAGTAAGAACATCAAATGACTCTGATTAAGAACACAAAAAAAATGGGCCAGCAATTGTTAAATACTTGCTTAGAATTTTATTACATGTTGATTGAGGAATTATGATATTGTGTAGACAGTATTCAGTGGTTGGGATAATTACTATATTGATAATATATAGGATCTTTGCTAGGAAAATCACCCTTCGACATTTTCCGATTGGGTAATTTCAGACAAATTTAGAGCAACATGCCAGTTCTTATATAAACATAAATCATCTTTTATTTTATTGATTCAATAGTTCACCAAATAGACTTTCGAATCATTAAAGTCAAATGATGATTTGCATGCAAATAAAAACCAATATGTTTGTTTAAGTTTGTCCAAATCAGCCCAATCGGAAAATGTCAAAGGGTAATTTTCTTAGCAAAGATCCCATATGCGATTTGTTTGTTAGTTATACTTTTTGTACTAGCAATATTGGCTAGATTTATAGCTTCTTCTTAAATTAGTTTGATTTGAATAGTTTGCTTTGTTAAGTGTAAACCAGCAGCTGAGGAATTTAAATAACTGGTTTTAGAAATTGAGATGAGAGTAAAACAAGTGAGTATGAACCAACAGATATAAACATTAGAGAAAAAATATTGGAGTTTAGAAATAGTATAGTAGAAGAGATGTGCTTCATAATAAAGATGAATTTAGCTAAATTAATTTGTATATTTGCTATTTGATAGAAAGAGACTACAATTTCAGTTAATTTTTCTAGCTCCTATTTGGGCTGAGAGATTCACAAAGTATTGTCCATATAAGCTAAAACTGATACTGATGTATAAAAATAGTTAGTAGATGGGTAGGTAAGACTAGTTTGCTATAATATTAATAGTTAATAGTATATATCCTAAAAAATGTATTGAAATATTGGTAATTAAGGGGCCATAATATATTCTCCAGAAGAGTAATATGATTGTCTCTTCTTGGTTGATGCTATTTCTAACTGAGTATGAGTTGGTAAGGCCAAGATTAGTAATTACCGTATGTGTCCGAAATTAAGCTACCTTTTTGGCCAAAAAATTACACAAAAAATTGTAAAGTAGCTTATTTTTGAAATATTGAATTTTTTGAAAAAATTAAAAAACGTACTAATAAAAAGTTGTCCAAATGTTACCAAATTTTTACTATAAGGGTATTTTGATGCGCTGAGAACTTTTGAAGTTTACTTAGTAAAAAAAGGTTTATATATAGCAACTGCTAACGAATTTTTTAAGATTTTTTAAAAAAATCAGGGGGTAGCTTATTTTAGGTAGTAGCTTATTTTTGGACATATACAGTACTCAGTTTGTATGATCAGAGAGCAAATTAGAAAGCATATTAATTAGTGTTTGAAAAATCTGAATTCTATATAGTGATTTATAAAAAATATTAAAATTAACTAAGTTATATGTTTTATTTATGTTTTAAGATAAAAAGAACCCCAAAACATGCATAAATAGGTCAGGTTAATTATAAAAAGAAAGATTTGCAAAAAAACCTCAAAAATAAGCAAAAAAATTACCATACTATAAATAAAAAAGATCTGTATAAAAAATCTCAAAAATTAGCAAACTTATACCTGATCTATCTATGTATATTTTGGGATCCTGATAGAAACCAAAGTTGGTTTAGATTGCAAGACATGTTTTCAATGATATTGTTAAAAATATAGATAGATAGAGTTGTTTGGTAGAGCCACATAGTTAAAAAGTAAACAGATTTTATATTTGGATAGGATGTTGTTTAAGTAATTAGTAAGTAGTTTTGTATAGAGTTTTTTGATATGCTTAACAAGGCTTATAGATCTAGTATTGGAGAGGTTGCTATCAAAAATAGATTTTTTTGAGATTAAAAAAATATAGCTCTTCTTCTATTGTTTAGGTATAGTTTGAGCTAGTGTTCCTATGAACCTGAACTGACTGAACTTGGGTCAAGTTCAGGTTCAGGTTCAGGTTTAGTATTGAACCTGAACCTGAACATTTTTTAAAACATGTTCAGGTTCAGGTTCAGTATTGAACTTTTAGAGCTGGTTCAGGTTCAGTTCAGGTTCAGTTCATAAGTTCATGAACATGTTCAGGTTCAGTTCAGGTTCAGTTCATAAGTTCATGAACATGTTCAGGTTCAGTCAGGTGTTCATATAAAATAGTAATTCTAGGTTTGGGTCCAGGTTTGGTCTGGTCCTGACCAGACTCAAATTCTAAATTTTATTATTAAAACTTTATACTAAACTCAAACTCAATCATAAGTTTGGTCGGGCTAGTCCAAATTTTGCAAACTAGTTTGAATCTGAATAAAAATATATGTATTTTTTGATATTGAACAAGTTTACTTAGAGTGAGAAGTATAAATCAGTTAGTAAAATTTAGAG